>CCAG010013858.1:0-105320 GCA_001077435.1 Glossina morsitans morsitans | reverse complement strand
ATGCTGCTCACACACAACCATCAAACGTGCGCTACTCCTCCACCACTTTTTTTTCGTTTTGTATTAAGTATACAACCGCGGGGAAATGTTCAACACCGAAAGATAAGGATCTACTAATTTTTTCAGTCTGATTGCAACCCCTAAAGGTTCCATAATTTGTACAGAGGTAATAGATTCCGATTTAAAATCCTGGTGTAGTAAAGATTCTCCTACCCTTTTTGGATTGCAATGCCTACTGTTAAAAGTGGATAAGGCCACATAACTTATATCTTATAACTTTTCCAGATCGATTGATGTAAAGTGGAAGATAAACGTTTTCTCTCCATTTATATGTAAACACCTGTTGAAATGAAAACCGAAAACCGGGCAATTTTTACTAAATTACTTAAGCGTATTCAATGTTCGCCATTAATCACGTACTGCTCTCTTATTTATGGTATTAATGCGTGCAACATGCAGATGTAACCTTGACAGGCGCATAGCTCAACCCCTTTCCTTTTATAAGAATTCCTATAAATTTTCCTCAAAGCTCCTTGCATGATTCTCCTCTTATTGTTGATTGCACTTTGTGCAAAACACAAGGAAGCAAGATGGACAGACGGACAGCAAGCTTAGAATAATTTTCTGTATGTCTTTGACAAGCCTTTCTATATGTTGTATACACCCACACAAACGTAATATAACCTTGCATGATAAGTGGTGTAGGATGACAAATGGCAATAAATTTACTTTTATTTTAAATCAAAAAATTTGAAAATTGTTAACAAATTTAAACAAGAAAATTTGCAAAATAAAAAAGAAAATACCAAAAGTACCAAAGAAATTGAAGAAGCACCATTAACAGGTCGTTATATCCGGACCCTATTGCCTGCTCCGTACGCTATATTTTAATTACGATGAGTGTGTGGTTGTACCTACAATTGAGAGCTCGGTCGGCAACATGACAACTGTAAAGGCATAACACTTACTGATTGAGCGGTTACGTACTTGTCAGGTTACGGCCGTTCTCTTTCCCTCTCCCCGCACTTCTTTCTGCCCACCACCATGTCATACGTACAGGAGATATCATCCGAGTGATTAGACTAGAAAGGAGTTTAAAAAAACCCTTCTCTTCCAAGGACGGCAATATTTTTCTTAAGTGACGAAGCGGTGGGGGATGGAGGTACAGTAGACCATGCTTTAATTGCGATCGGATATATCGTATGTTCTCACACGAAGAGAGAGTGCTGGATCGATGAAGGCTTAACATCGATCAGGCATAAACATCCTAGTCTGTGGTGATATTTCCATCCTCCTCTCTTTCCCCACTTCTTTCTTTATGTGCGTGTCCTATCTATACGCAACATCCCCCGAATGATTGTCTGTGCGTTTATCAAAAGGCAGTAATAATGAAGTAATAATTGTTCATTCTTCTCCTCCCTACAAGCCATTAGTTCACCATTATTTTTTCACATAGTTTACCCAGTGCTTCCTTCAAAAATTTTGAATCGGTTTAGAAACGAGATTTTGTGGTAGTTTTTCTGAAAGTTTAATATTTTCTTAGAAAAGCCAATCGTTAATGCGACTTGCCGGCGACTTTGAACTGTTCTTGCGAATAAAAATCCAATTTATTAGCATAGAATCGGAAGAATTTATTGCTCCGTCATACACTTTAAAATGTATAAATGTTGGAATCTGGTTATTTTAGGGTTTTATTCTCCGTCAGAAAATATAACACCTCAGATCATTATATTATCGATATCATGCCGAATGCATAGCTTGGTTTAAATCCATTAACTTTTGTCTCGTCACTTCTTGACACTTTTTTTGCAGAAGTATATGTCGTTAGCCGTGTGGCCTCTTTGGCATATGAGAAATTCTTGCATTTATGCAATTTTCATAGAAAATCCTTTTGTTCAAGAAATTGTGCATCGTTTAGATGTCTTCTTACCCAGTCTATGCGACAGACATAGGGTTAACGCTTTGTTAATTTCGTTCATAGTGTTCTCTCTTGAAAATGACCAGAGTGGGACCACCTTTGCGGCCACTTCGCAAAGCCTTACTTTTGAAAGTCCTTAGATGAATAACAATGATGGTGGGCCGTGGTTTTTAATTGACTGCAAATTCTTACACTGAAACCGCTTCTCTAGAGGACAGAGAACAGATTGCACTTATTTTTCTCTAAAATTGTTTTGTCAATGAAATCGATAGCGTTTCTTGATCATTAATTGATTTAAGTACATCACGTTTTTTTTGACTAATTGAATAGCGTTGTAAAGCAGTTTCTGAAGCCCTTCGACTGTGCAACTATTTCCGCTTGCTTGCTTCCGTCCTTGTTAATGAGAATCAACATTAAATTTCTTCCTTCCTAGGAACGCAATAAAGGTCCTCTGCTATAAATTAGGTTAAAATACAAAACAAATACAACTAAAACCTAAAATGTTTCTTGTTGGGAAAATATGTCCGATTTGTCCCGAGTAAAATTGATAAAGCGAAGAAAGACAACACCCTCTAATAACACAGTTAAAAAATTCCTTATTCCAATTGAGTTGTAAACACGCGCTATCCATTTGTCCTTGACTGTAAAGGACCGCAAAGTTGTCTTTGTGTTATATATGACGCAAAAGTAGAATAAAAGATACATTTGCGATCTGTAAGATTCATGTCTCTGCATGTGAGACTCTTAGATAGGAAAGAAGACACTCAGACATATGACTGACTCTGAAAATCTAAAAAGCGCGTACTTTCAGTCTGCGGTAGATGGCTATTCGTATCGTTTTGCAGAGATGGCGTTGAAAACTAGCATAAGTGAAAGTGGAGAAATTATGTAATAAAATAAGGGAAAACTGTTGCACTGCCTACGCGTGTGTTTTGTTGGTTTGTTTGCCGTTTTGTTGAACATGTTGAAAAGTTATTTATTTCAAAGGTTTAAAAAAAGGACGGGAGAGAAGGGGTTTCAGTGTAAGAATTTGCAGGCAATTAAAAACCACGGCCCACCATCATAGTTGTTCATCTAAGGCCTTTCGAAAGTAAGGCTTTGCGAAGTGGCCGCAAAGGAGGTCCCATCCTGATCATTTCCTGCGGCCGAAACATTTCGGAGTGTGACAAGTTTTATCAAACTTTCTCGAAAGTTGCGATCTGTAGGCTGAAAACAAGCCAAGAAGACACCCAAGCGGTCAGACAAGCTTAAATCTAATGCGAAAAATGATTCTGACTCGACCGGTATAATAAAATGTGCGTCTCTCTGAAGTCTTCCGTTATTTGTTGCATATATCCGCACAAACTTAATATACCTTTGTTCTACAAGTGATGTAGGGTATGAAGAGAGATTTGCAAAAAAGTGCAAGATATGAGTAACCACTTTATAGCTTAAGCTTCTGCATCCATGCACATAAAATTTTTGTTTTATGAAGAAAATCAAATTATATTTGCATAACACTTTGTGTACACACAAATATACCGGCTTAGTTTGCAGTAGTGCAGATCGCATTCAAGCCTTCATATCCATCATAAATCATAATTTCACTTCATTTATAGTAAGCAGCAACAAATTTGACCGTCTCAGTTGACATTAAATGTGCAGTAGGAGCGATATACACATGACGTTTCAGCTATAAATCATCAATGGGACTCCACTAACGTACTACTGTAAGGCAGAAGTGGCTTAGCGTTTAACTTCCCACGTAGCTCGTAAAGCGAAAACAATGCCAATGCTTTGATGAGTTAAATCATATTCAAGAGCGTTATTTTATGCATAAAAGTGAATGCTAAAATTAACGCAAATGAAAACTAACGCAGTAATAAACTTTGTGTGCAGAAGGCGCTCTAAACAATTTGAAGACCATTAGAAGAAGGCAAGCATTTGTTGTAATGGCTTAAAGTAAAGAATAAATAGTTGAAGAAGAACTTGGAGAGGATGAGAACTTTTAAAGACAAAGAACGTTTTTATAGAGTATTTCATTAACAAACAGAAAAGATGCATGCATTACATGAGATGTGAAGGACTTAAGGTAGGCAGACGTTTGCATTTACAAACGAACACGACAGCTAAACTGTGGGACTATGTTAACAAAAAGGAAAAAGGAGAAGAAAACCTTAACTATTTTTCTGTTATATTTTTGATCTGAAGAGATAAATGACTATAAAACTACCGTTTAATGAGCATTCGGTCTAAGTTAAAAATCGATTGTTTGTTTAGATATGTTGCGGTTAGTGTTGGGAGATCAAAATAGCTCAGGTAAATGATATCCTTTGTTTGCATCGCATTGGGAACGCAAAGGAGGGACAAAAGAAACATGGCAAAGCGGAAATGTTCTACAGTAACAGCTGGAGTCGAGTAATAAGCCAAAGATTTTTATTTATTTTTTTGCTTTTTGCTTTTGCTTTTCAAGAAAAATTATATAAATCTAGCATTTTTATTAGTTTGCTGCATAAGAGGAGAAAGATAAAGGATTTGATGGCCATATTTAAGTAGAAAACATTTTCTTTTTTGATGACACCACTTATATGTCGCACACACATACAATTTCTTTTCTCTTTCCTTATTGCTCTCATTCCGCAACAAAAACAACAACATTAGAATGAAAAAAATTATAACAATCTTCTGTTGTGTATAAGTTGATGATGGGTCTCAAGTGTTTAAGTGTTATCCTTTTTGTCGCTGCTCTCTTTAGACTTTTATATGAGAAAATTTGTGCACAAATAACGACAACGACAACGACAATCGCTTTACAAAACTGATGCGATTTTATGCTTTTTGCACTTTGACTACACAGAAATATGACGACACTTAACGAACGACTAACAATGTCGGTTCGACGACATTTGTGGATATGAATACGTATTATATCTTTACACTTCCAAAGCACTCACACAAAAAAGGATAACATTATTATCTATAGCTCAACTTAAAACAGTTAAGGGTTTTTTACATTCATTTTTGCTGCATTATTTTATAAAAATGCGATTTTTAGGCTTAAAAGACTAAAGAGTTAAACTAGAAGAATGAGTCGAAGCGGGGTAAGTGTACCATATAAGCACCATATCTCCCACGGTATGCATACATTGTATGCTTTCGCATTGTAATCTGTATGTTATTGTGTATCAAGTGAATATTGTTTGAAAATGTATCCGAAAGAAAGACGAATACACAACAATACACGAGCGATAATATGTTAAGAGGAAAACAGAGAGGAATAAAAGAAGGAATAAAAAGTGAAATAAGTGTAAATGCTACTAAATACGGTTAATGCCCCGTTGGAAGTTGTATAGACAAGCACTAAATGGATTTCAAGATAATAGGGATCATTTTATATTCGCAATATGTTTGCACGCATTGTTCCTAATTGAATGCCATTTACAAATGAAGCTTAACTTAAAAAAGGACATAAGGCAGGAGCATACGCTGGGTATCTTTATATTCCACTTGAAGTTTCTAAGCAGAATATTAAATTTCTTAAGTGGGATCCTTCTAAAGGTATTCGGAAACATGTGAAGTCTTGCCATTATTGTAGACATAGGACCAAGTTGATGACGATCAGGCAACTGGTAGGAATATAAGCAGATCTCATTTAAACATATACGATCGAGATTTCAATATCCATTACTGTTCAACTTGGTTTTCCACTCAGAAGTAAATGTCAAACGAAAACATGGAAAAATTAAATACGTCACAGTACCAGATATAACATAATAGAGGAAATTAAATACGAAATATCCGTTTATTACTGATCATCGTTCAAAGTAATCCCTTCCCATTTAAATATCGTTACATTGACGTTATGTCGAGGTAATGTTATAATGCTAGTGCTGGATTCCCCAGTACCAAAGCCAGGCATTTTAAAGGCTGCTCTTGACTCTTGAGAAGAAAATGGATATAGTACACATGAATATATATCTATTAGCGGTTATATCGGGTAAATACCGCCCTTGTCGAAGAACATTTGTTTAATAGTGATCAAGTTGAGTTCGCTATCCGGAAACATTTGGATTCTTTCCATTCTTATCTTGGGGATAATGAAAAAGTGTTACTAAAAGATTAAACCTCGAATGAAACTCTATTAAGGGAAACTTTTCATGAAGACGCTCGTGCAACAGGCGCACAAACAGATCGAGGTATTGGTGGGCCTTGAATGTTTTAATGATGTCGCAAACATACAATGACGGAATGGACGGACATTTTGACATCTTAGAGCAAAATTTTGATAAGCATCACCGTTATGTATAAGAAGCACAATTTGCAATGCGGTAAAAAAGTAAGGGGGAATTTCGTTGTAGAACGCTGAGCATTTGTGTATTCATTCTTCTTAGACTAATGTCAACGTTTCTTCACGTCTTTGAACTCAAATATCTCCAACAGGCAACTCTTGGTAGAGTACTTGAAACGCCGAGGAAACACTCTTTTCTTTAACATCGCGAATGAGTCAGACATGTAGCACACTGACGGTCAAAAAGAGTTGAGGAAAGAGAAAAAGATTGGCAGCCTACTCGGTAAGCGTTGTGTCTTTACCGGCAGTTAACTCCTGTTGGCTCAAACCGGCTACCGGAACACGGTTTCTTTAACAGCATCAGCAATCTTATTATGGAAATACGATGCTTGTTGAATGATATTTTGCTTCACGAGTAATTGCATCAGCACTAGAAGATGGATTATCGTGATAGTAACGCAGCATTGTTTTGCAATAAATCTGAACTTCCTTTACGCCCAGACTCACGAAAACAGCGTCGAAAGTCGTATAGCGTTCCTTGTTTACGGTTTGATCGTCTGCAAAGAACTCTAGTCAACAAAACCGTGGGAGTTAAAGAAAACAATTTAAATGATTTTGGTTTTTGGCTTGCTTTCACGTGGCCCTTCTGAGTCGGATTTCCTTCAGCACAATATTGGATTGCTCTGCCGAAGTGTTTATAATGTATACCTGTTCTTTTTATTTATATATATACACCACGTTGAAGAGAAGTTCCGATTTATTTACTTGTCCTAACATCCATCCATAAATTCATCGTACAAATCGTCCGTTGGGCTTCTAATAATCATTAACGGCTTGCTGCGATGAATCAAACATCGATTTGCCCTCACATCGGGAGATTTTTAAAAAAATTAATTGAATCAATAAAACGATCGATTTTCGATCGATAAAACAAATAACTTATCGATCGTTGCATTATAATTAAAGATTAAAAAAAGAGATGAGAAAAGTCCCTTAAAACAAACACAGACTGTGGTTGGCACGTGTTGCTGCACTCTAAAAATCAACTAATTACTCAAAAAACCGACAAATTTATATGAAAAAAAAAAAAAGCAGAAAACAAAGAAACAGTCGAAGCAAAGAGTTGGAAACGTAAGCAGACAAAAACAAAAACGTAACCAAATCGGATAAGAGTGCAAAAGTCAAATGTAATAAACAACATCCCGTTTCCAGATCATATCGAAAGTAACGCAAAACCAGAAAAAAGGATAAACTGCTGCAACGTGGTGATCTGCGTAAAGGCGAGAAGAAAAGACAATAAAAAAAAAAAAAAAAAAAAAAATCTCTTAAAAAACCAAACAAAACGAGACTAAACGACGACCTCAATAATTTCACAAACCAATGACGATGACGGCTACGATGATGACGATGATGATGATTGCCCTAATTTTGGACATAACGCAACATAACACAACAAGAAGATCAAACCCTTAAATGGGTTAAACGTATGAATTGAAATGAAAGGATGCCTGCCGAGGCTGAACAGGTAAGAAAAGGTTGAGGAATAAACAAACAGAGCCCAGATAACAGCGCCACAGAGAACAATGTGATCGAGACTTTACTTCATATGAACTTTAAACACTCTTTACCTCTTTCCCTCGTCTACTACACTCTACTGCACTTAGTTACGCCTGATCGGCTTAAGTGGCATACTGAAAGGATTATAGTATAGCTGCAGATCTACGTTTAGAATTATTTCTCGTCTCTTGTTATTGTGTAAACAGAGGCTGTTTGTATGTTTTTTTGTTTGTTGTTTTTTTTTGGCTCTCGTTTTTGGTTAACGACGTTTGTTAGTGTTGTTGTTGTTGTTGTTGTTGCGGTTGTGCGTGCTTCGAACAGTGCTCAGCCCAGGTATCCTGCTGAGTGTGCGCGTTTGCACATATATATATATATATATTTCAGTTCTATTAATTTCTTTTTGCCTGCGTAGTTTACCTAACCACTCTACAGATAAATGTGAAAACTAAGGGATGTTCTCTGACACAAAATTGAAACAAACACGCGATTAGCATTCAAATCCGCTTTTCGCTTTTGTCCACATTATGAATATATTGTAATGTGTTGCGAAACTTTTTAAATATTGGGTTTTTTTTTTTTATAAAATTGTTAAAAAGAGAAAAGATGCCCTCACCGAGAGCATTTCATTTACGCATTTTCCCACTTGTTTGCTGTTTTCAAGCGATGTTAACAATGTATCGCATTAACACTTTTTAATCGCGGGGGTGAGTGTTAAAGCGTTTTGTCCTTATTGAGTTTATTAACAAGTGCTTGTCGCTACACCATTGCATTATATACTTTTGGTGTCAAACTTTCCCATGAACGTTTAACGTGCTCAAGTTGTTCTATTCATTACGATGCCATGGCAAAGGATTTTCTTTCTATTGTTTTTCTCGAGAAAAGCTATGGAGGATGTGCGTTCAAGTACGTATTTATAAAGTATTGTTTTTCTACAATTTTATAAGCGAAAGCCACGCTTAGCTTTATTCGAATCGCTTATACCCTAAAAACATAAATAAAACTCAATCGGTTTAAGAATTCTGAGCTCGTAGTGGTCAATAAATAATATAAGATAATGAGTGTAATAAAAAATAATACAGCTAACCCTACTATAACACGGTTTCACTTTAACACGGCAAGAAAAGATCGTCAACTCTTTTATAACATCGTACTTCAATAACACGACAAAAGGCAATATATAAAAAAACAAAGACTTTTTAATACCTATTGGAACGTTACTTCTCCCATTTGCACTGACCTCTAGTCTTCGTTACATTGACATAACTTTATCTAATGAAGACTTCACATGGCTCATTAGCGCTTTCTAAGAAAACTCTAGACGTGAAATGTAAACTGAAATCAGTTGTAATTCAATTTAATTTTCCATCTAACTCTAAAGCCGTGTTTAGTTTCTGCACTGATTTGGATTTGGGAAGCGTAAGGTATAGGGTTTCCTTCGCAATTTGCTTTTTGATTAACAAACATCTGCGTACCAGTTACCTGCTACCCTAATTACGTCAAATTTGAATCTGATTAGTTGTTTGCTTTACGTTTCCCATATTCCCGGACACTGATCTAAAGAGAGTCGTAGAGATTTTTCCAAAATGTAAATATTTTGCAGGACATGGCTGGCTGTTCTTTCAACAATTAGCTGAAATTATTTAAATTTCTTTATCCTAACACACTCATAAGCCCCAGCAATGTTATGAAGTCTTCCTCTATTTGCTTAGCACATAAATGATTGATATGTTTATTATTGAGTTTTGTCAGTAGGCAAATACCGGAGTACAAGTCAATGTATAAAATAAAAGAAAAAAATAATAATAAAAAAATTTCGATGTGGTTTACAACAAATCTTCAAATTACATTCACACAACACTACGCAATACATTATAGAAGATGGACGGGGAAACTCAAAAGGGAATAAGAAAATTAAATGAAATGCTTACGAGTGTGCGAGTTAGGTGTTCATCAACATCCAATGCAAAGGGTTTGTTGGTTTTCGGCAAATACTTGTAACGCATCGAAATCTGTGAAATGAATAAAAGTCTGACTGTAAGAGTGATGTAAGACTGATTAGAGTTACGCGGGAAATTAAGAAATATTAAGCGTCATATTGGACGGGGTGGCTGGCCGTATCACCAGCAGTCAATCTCTTGAAAACTTTTGTGTAGGCTAACAATATTACATTCGAAGGCGCTTGAGTGGCATGAGTTCAAGTTCAAAACTCAATTCAAAATTCCGATACAACTATTGGGCCCTTGGTAGTATGCATCATGTTATCATTTGTGTGCCTTGGTTATGTTATGTTATATCTCTTGACTTGTTACAGGCTAAGCTTGAATCTCGTACCATGGTTGTCCGTGAAAGATTTGTAAGAAGACTTTGGCACTGTTACGCTTACATGGGTTGTCGTAGTTTCACGCCTGTCATGCACATATATTTGACGAAGAAAAGCATTTTGATTAATCATAGAAAACTTTTTGCTAAACGCTAGGGCTGGGTGTAACAAAATTCGGCTTAAGCTAAATACAATTTTCTTTTTAGATACGTATTTCAATGGGCGAGTATGTGAGAGTGACTATGTATGTTACTGTGGCTAAGCAAACAGATTATTTTCATAAATTACGTTTATTAATTTTGCTTAAGATGACAGTTTACCGATAATGAAAAGAAAAGAAAAGAAAGATTTCAAAGGAATTTTATTTTAATATAAATTTTTTTTTAATTTTCAATATGCTTTGGAAAATACATGAACATGTGAATGCTTACACAAAGCTTTTGCTAACCATTCAGGGATAACAAGTTTCGTTTCGTTTCGTTTCGTTTTTTTTTTTAAGTAAAAAAGGGAGGTTTTTTCAAAGGATAGAATAAGTATATGTGTCTTTTTATGGGACTGGTCAGCGCATTGGTCAGTCAGGCATATAATTTTCAAAATTGTATGCGTTTTGTAGTCTTCGGTATTGCACACATTTCCTATGTTCTGGCCAGTTGTTAGAGGTTATAGGTCATTACCGTATATTCAAGCATTTCTTCTCACATAGTTCAACTAGCAGATAACTGGTCTTCTCCAGTAGTTTCATAAATACTTTTTTTCCTTTTCGCTTTTTTTTTTTTTGATGAATTTTAATGATTTTTATATTTAAATTAATTTAAAAGTTGCGTATATACACTTATGTGTACATCGTCGAGGGGGTTAAGGTCCGGTTTGCAGATTAATGCTCGGACAAAAGGGGAGTGTCCGGTATATATATATACGTATAGCTTAAATGAATGGTGACCCTTGGAAAAGTATGAAAAATGGCCAATTTTGTGTTTCCTTGAGGAGAACAAAGACCATACGTTTCTTTACTCAGTTTTCATTTGTCAAAAGGTCACTTGGAATGGTTGACCTTTATAAATATGTGATAGATGTATACGTATATATGTGTGCTTGCAAAGAAAGTATTTACAAAAGAAAAGTATATAAATGGATTTCAGGCATTGCTTTATATAATGGAAAAGCCGCCATATTTGTTGTTGTTATTTTATGAAATTTACTTATTCCAAGATTTTTTACTTTATTCAAGGAGAGATTAATTGTCTTTATTGCTTGAAAGAGGACAATGACTCTGCGCAAAATCCAAATGGGACATGATTCCATTACAGTTCTTTATAAGGGTTAATTTCGAAAGAAGCGCAGGCATCATTTGCAGCATCCTTTTATTGCTTTTATGGTTATTGAAAGAGGAAATAACAAAAGGGTTCAATAGGTCACCGACTCACTGCTATATGCAAATCAGTTTCTTTTTTCCTTTTTTTTTTTTTTTGTTAATTTATTATTAATCCATGTAATGTTATCTCGTAAGGATTCAAGTTAAAGATTTCAATTTTCAAGCCGGTGACAGTGATTCATTTGTATCATCAGTCAAGTTGATGATGCAATTATTAACTTTGGGAAATTCAAGCCAAATGTACGTTGTAATAAAAGTCGAGTTTGGGAAAAAATGTACAGAAGTTATTGTTTGTTTTCAAACGGACATCATTTTCGGATGATGTAAGGATGTAGGTTTTCGTTTGTAATTGGCTTCTGTTTGGTGTTTTGTGTTTTTGTTATCTTGTAGCTTATTAATTAAATTGTCAGTTTGGTTTTAGGGGATTCCTCAACAAACACTCAACTAACACGATTTTCATGTCAAAAGGTGAAATTTTATACTAAAATATTTTAGTTTTGTTATGCTTTTCCTTGCACGGTACCTAAAGAGGTTTGTGGGAAATTATTATTAAGGATTTGCAGGAGAGATGCTTTCATTTCTTATCGTGGGTTAATGTACGAAAGTTAGGTTGAACTGATTGCCAATACGAGTTATTGTTATGTATACTCGGAAGTCTACTTTCAAAGGACTACGCTTCCTTAGATGCTTCTTGCTTCATTTTGCTTGGCGTAGAGATATCAACTTGTATGTAACAAAGCACATCACGGTCATACATTTCGAACTTCGCTCGAGGGTGTCTGAAGCAGTAGTAATAGATGTAAAGATAATCTCTAACGGTGGTTCTATGTAGTGTTGTTGCTTTTGTAGCACAGGAGAGCTATATAAGTATCTTATATATAAAAAAATACAAAAAACACTTCATGGCTCCCGTAGCCAAATCGATGGACCTAAGTATCGAAAATTTTTAAAATGTTAATGCCACTGTTGTGTACGAATCTTGTTTGTTCTTGAATAATAAATAACTTATTTCGGTCGCCGATTCATAGCCGAATCTAAGTCTAAATAAAAATCCACTTAAAAAAGACTCTAACAAAGCAGTTAAAAGTTAAAAACATGGATTCGTATTGCTCGCCTTGAACATTCAGTGTAGGCTAACCATTTTACTATTAAGTCTATCGAAGTCTATAGTTTTGGGTATTCTTTTACTCTTACCATCTGTCGGGTTGTTTGCTGACGCCCTCCCCGTAGAATCTTCGTTGTGCTGAGGTGATATGGATAGAGTTATAGCTTCAATCATTTCGTTTCCTTTCCAGGAATTTTCTGGGACTTTTCAAGTCAGCTTTAAATCGTGCAATGGATCGCTGTCCATATCTAATATGCTTGAAGACGAGTGCAACGTTCCAAGTTAACTCGTATAACATTCGCCATTAGTGCAAAGCTTAACATCGATTCTGACCGATTATAGAATATTTACTCGTGTTTTTTCTTTGCCTTTAAAAACTTCTTAAAATTCAACATAAAAACGAAAAAAAAGGTTAGTAAATAGGAATAAAAAAAATCATAAAAAGTCTCTCACGCACTTTATGGCCCAAACCATCCGGAAGTTATACACCGTTGTAAGTTACAACATAGAAATCATAACAAACAAACAAACAATCATCAACATCAACATCAACATCAACATCAACAGCATCTATATTCATAACACAGGTGGCGGTTAAGATAAAACAAAGACTTTTCTTTGTAAGTAAGCAATTGAAATACAGCGGCAGCCGTAAGGAATGCTATGCGAAAAGAAAATGCATTCGGCTTGGAAGAGAGAAAAAAGGAAAATAAACACATAAATATTGTGTACAAAAATACGAACCGAACCAAAGATGTCTTTGTGATAAAGAATACATACATAACATTACAACTTAACGCTTACAGTAATAAGAGTGTGTCGAAAACTAAACTGCAACGACAGGTAGTTAAAAAGAAGAAAAGAGAAGAGAAGAAAAGAAAAAGCTGTGAACCAGGCGGTTAAATGAACGAATGTAATGACAAGTTTAGGTCACGAAAACCTAAAGAAATGGATAGAAGTGCAGAAATACCTGCACATGTTTTGCAATCTTTCACCTTCCGTCACATATGCTGCTGCAAAAGTCTTCCAATCTTTGCTCGCAATCATAAAAAAATGTGGAAAAAATTAACAAGTTTTTGTGTTTCCCAGTTTGCTTTACAACAATTTCTCTTCTATTTCTCATTAGTTAATAATTTTGTTTGTTTTTATTTTGTCGCGAGTGTTTTTAAACTAATCCATATTATTAGTGTCACTGAGGTGACTGTCTTCTTGAACTCCCATAAAATGTTCGTTAGGTGTTTATTTGGTGATATTAACTTTCAAAAAAGATTTCTTGTGAACCCGTTGGAGAGAGGTTACAATATTTGTAATGATCCTCTTTTTTTTTTTTTATTTTATTTTTATGGCTAACACACTTTTAAGAGCTAAGTTGAGCGGATGTGTTTTTAAATCTTAATTATGTTTTATTTTATCTTTTGATGGAGCTAATTAAGCACGAGCTAACCCGAGGTTTCAAAACAACTTCTCTGATATAAGAAACTCAAAATAATTAAAAAGATGACAGGCCGTCTTTATCGCCACTTTGTTTGGGCAAAGTTTTTTTTCGTTTTTTTGCCGAAATGTCATTAAAATCTTCTCATTTAAATTCACTTTATGACTAATACGTTGATAAGATAAGATAAGATAAAGAGATTCTGTCACCTCCGGGTCCATCTTGAATACAAATCATTTTAGATTGATTTCAATAAACGTACCGTTAACTTTCTCGTTCTCTCGGCCGTCTTTATTTCTAACTTGCAGTTTTCCTCATCTATCTGGTTGGGTTTGGTGAGGCCGCAACTACAGGGAAGCCAGAGAAATTTATAGAAAGTGATTTGCCTTTCTCTACACAATTCTCCTATTACGGAAGCTTTGCGAACTCAAGGGGTGATAATTGGACCTCTCAGTGATGCAAAAATTTATGGCATGATGCGTCTGACTAAAAATGCTCCGGCATTCTGGTCTTTATACACGGAATATCTTGTAAACTACGATGTTTTATGTACCGGGCGGTTACTCATCCTCATCCCTCATAAAATTTGACCATTATGAATGTGTGTTTGTCATAATAGTGCATTTTGGAATGAGGGCATGCATAAGCAGATAACTACGTCTATCCTTCTATTCGTTCTTCTGCCTATCTGCCCAAAATCCGGTTAGCGGTCTGCCTAACTGTCTGTCAGTCTAACAGTCCTCTATGAATATTTTACAAACAAATTTGGGAAAAATTCAAAAAATACTTATGCCTTGAGTTTTAAAAATAACAAAGTTTTTAAATCCTAATAAATTTCTGTACAGCCTATTGATAACGTGTCCAAAAAAAGAAAAAAGAACAAGTGAGTAAAATTTCTAAAATGTTCTAAGAAAACTTTTGATACATAAATAAACTAAAAAGAGATTTTACTGAAAGGAAATTTTTTTTAGCGATAAGAGTAAAACATTTCGTGTTTTCGTAAGAGAGAATCAGCGATAAGGGATAACTTTAAATTATATATGAGGTCAGATGACCCCGTTTATAAATAACCAAACTAATCTTGACAAAAATAAAAGAGAGAAAAGAACGGATAACAACAACAAAAAAATGTTCAATAATTTTTTTTTTTTTTTTTTTTCGTAACAAAATTTTTCCAAATCATAAAAGTGCATACGTATGTGCAACAATGTTGCGTAAAAAAATAAGTGGGAAAACATATAATATATATATATAAAGCAATAAGAGTGTAAATGTAATTGAAAACAAAAATATAAGGAAAAGCAATTTCGTCTCTTTCATCATCAGCTTTTTCCTGTTAAGCTGTTCTTAATCAGTTTAATTTAATAAATTTATTTATACTTATATATAAAACAAATATATATTCGATGTGATAACTACGACGTTGCAGTTGTTTACAGTTTTGAGTCGTTTGCGTTTTCTTTTTTTTTTTATTTATTTATTTTTTTAAAGTAATGCATGTTTTTAGCGAGATTACATTTAATCTTGAAGAAGAGTAAACTTTCGTCCCTATTTCTTGAACTCAGTTGTATATGAAACGATCTTTAACGATCTTAAATTATATGGTTGACTTACGGTGTCAATAAGGATCATGTAGTCAATGTCTACCATAAGTCCATACGTCACTCATTGTTTTAACATATAATTGCTGTATTACTTGGTCAGGCAAGTTTTAAAGTCCAAAGTTTGTTTTCGAAACTATTTAATCTCTATAAAGCCAGAATTGAAGTCAATGAAGCGATCATCTAACAACTGCGGGACAGAGAGAGGAAACGAGGGAGGCAGAACATTTTAATTCGGTCAAGCCTACTACGCAGCGATAAACACATCACTTGGAACTTAATAAATAACAAACGAGAAAAACAATTCTTCACAGTTTTTATCACGGACCAAATCTTGTTAAGTCACTTCATTCAATCCATAATTATCGATAAAGCATTGAGTTTAGGGAATTTATGGAAGTAAGAAGCCTGCTTAAAGTGGGTAAGCAAGAACTTTCTTCACACATTAAGAGGAATTCGCAATCAACCACAAAATTAAAAAAACAAAACGGAAGTATCGAAACTATACCAGGCAATGACACATGTTTACTATGTAATGATATATCGATCAATTGGGAATATTCACGAGCTATGATGAATTGCTTTAACAGTAACGCTATCAATATTCGAAAATGCAACTGAATGCAGCGAAAAACGATCAAGTTTAACTTTACTTGATCGACATCGTTTCTTGAAAATGGTTCACGATCGTCTTGCAAAAATGGGGTGAAAAGGTAAATGCATGGCGAGCAGCAGTAATACTAGTAATATCTCGGAACATGAAACCTGGTCGACCTCCGTCTCTTTTAGCTTTGGTCACATCATCTTCTTACCAAGCTGGAATGCATTGGTCTGTGTCTGCTTTAAATTTGGCGAAAAAAGTGTAATCAAAAGTTTCGATTATGTCGCATCAAGGGTACTACAGTACAACATCGACAACAAAGTTTTCTATAGAGTTTCCAAATTAATTATTATAAGCGGATGGCTTCGAATAATATCATGAAACATCGTAATTACACGCTCTTCGATATCCAGAGAGGGATTACTTCGTCCGCAGTGCTGGCCTTTTATGCCGCTGGGAATTGTGTACGTCATACTTGCATTTTGCGAAATTCATCGCAGCCAACTGATCCACGAAGGGGAAAATGTTCGAGCAAAGGGCTCATGGACAAATCTTAAGAAAATTATTGAAACAAGTACAGTAGCGGTTAAATAAATTTTCGGATAATAAAAGAAAAAAAAGTTTATTTATTCAATACTGTGCACAGCACTATGCATTTTGGTCGCGCTTTTAAAACAATTGAAAGGGTGGCTTCTTTTAAGCGTAAATCTATTGGAAGCACATGATTTGCGTCAGTTCAGTGGGCAAAGGCTTAATAAAGTAAACAAGGATCGAAGCTAGAGGTCTTCGTAACGCTCGGACTTAGTAATTGTTGGAAACGTAAGTAATATGGACCTAGGTGCGGATAAGCTTATGCCTTGGGACTCCAAAAGTATAGCAGAGAGTTGCACTTGCTCCTTACCTACAACAAGATCTTTTTGCCGCTGCTTGTTATTTAGGTTTGTTGTTTTGTTTGTTTGAAATTTTCTCAATGAAGAAGAATTCTTTCACACGTTTACCGTTGCATTGTGATGCGATTAATTAATCACTTGAAATTTGCGCAGCCAACGAAAAAGACAAATGATTTGAACGATTCTTTGTTACATATTGCAACGAAGAAGTTCATTAATTATCACCTTAATCCGTCATCGACGATTAATGGTACGCTACAAGTCAACGTTAAACGGGACATTGGTCAGCGTTAGGAAACGATCATTACGTAAAATGTTCTCACACTCAATGCTTTCCGCTTGTCCTCTCTCTAAATGAAATTAGAAATTTTAAATAATTAACCATAAATAATTTGTAAAAACTGACTATTAATGTACCGATGGATGGATGAAAGGCGAACAGGATAGCACCCCTTTCTTCTGCATCTGTCTACCCAAGTGTTTGATAGTTTCTCTAACGGTCAGTCAATGTCAAAAGCTATTATCTCGCTAATAACTCAAAACACACGCTTTGATGAAAATGAAAGACTTTTCCTTTTATTTGTTCTTTGTTTTGTAAACGTCTTCTTTGATGCTCTGAAATCTGTCTTCGCTTGGAAATTTGAGATGTTTCTTAAAATACTTCAGGTAAGCAAAAAAAAACAAAAATATCCTTTTCCAAGCTACTCCATACAACCCCTTCACTTCATTTCGCTTAGCTGCAGGACTACTGGTCAGTCAGTATTTTACAAAGACTTTTAATGTATATATACATCTATATATATATATATATATATTTATTTATTTTTTTTTCATTTTTAACACGCATTTTGGTTCTTCTGCGTGTTTGTTTGTTATCCCGTTATGTTTATTTCATAACTGGACACTCGTTTACAGTTTTGCATAATCAATAATCCTTGACGCTTTATACTTGCTTGCGCCTGCTTGCGCCTGCTTGCGCTTGTGTATGTCGTATCGCGTTGAGTTTCATTTCTTCGTCGGGTTTTACGTGCGTTTTGTCTTCTTTATAATCAAGATAAATTATGGTTTATAGTCAAATCTGTTTAAAATAACAAAACAAACCTTTTTTGTTTTCGTACAATTTTCTTTGGACATCTGCTTTTTATGTTCCTTACATGGGCTATCAGAGATTTACATGTCCCCTTTTGCTCTACTGCTCGGTAATGGTCAGTTACTTAGTCTGTTGATAAATGAAAATATTAGTCAAAGATATTTTCAAAGTTTCAGTGATTTGTTGCTTTCCTAAGGTCTTAGTATTTTTTTTTTTCAGGCATTATTTGATATGAGAATTTTTAACTGCTCACGTTATTAGTTCTTGAGACGATATATTTCATTATAATTCATTATTAAAGCAATTAAATTACATACGCCATTAAACTTTAAAAAGTGATGACTTGTTCTGAGAAGTAGTCAATGAAATAAATATTTTTTGCAGAACTGCATAGCCAAGTATTTTGTAGTTGAAATTACATTTATGTATGTGAGATCGTTTACTTACTCGCTAGGTAGGGTACGGCGGACTGCAACTTTCGAGAGAAATATTCAAAAGGAAAAACAATAAATAAAGAAACGTAAACAGATAAAAAATCCAGTAAATACCATAACCCCTCCTATTACTATTCATGTAACCACTTTTTAAGATGAGCTATTACATGGCAAGTAACAGACAAAGTGTTGCGATGCGAATCATTTCTGTTAGTTTTCGTCTTTTTGGGGCAAAACACGTGAGAATATGCCAAATTTCACCAAAATTATCAAAAATTTGCGACCTGCAGAACGCAAGAATACATGACCAGACATCAAGCGGACAGAGGGACAGGCAGAAAGTGATTTTACATCGATAAAAACTGGGTCTGCATTCAGTCGTTCTGGATGTTAAACATATCGGCACGAATTTAATAACACCTTACCGATAACTAGTGTAGGGTATGAACAAATGGAAGTCGTTGTCAGTTGTTTTTAGTGGTAGTGCTTGCTAAACGTAAACATAACAGACTTTCTGTCTCAATTATAATTTGAAAGTTACGAAACACTTAAACCTTGCGTGTGACATGTAAATATGCAAACCAAAGGCCCACCGGCCTCCTTTGGACTTCATCAAGTCATCGCGCCTGTCACAGTTACAAGCAACGTTTTCAGAAAGTCAAGCAAAATTGAGTTTATTGTACTGCTGCTTCGCTTACTATGCGGCTCGTTCCAAGTATAAAGAAGAGAGGATTCAAAATTCATCCAGAAAGGAGAAGCGTCTACCGGCAACGACTAAGAAACCAAAGGGAGAGTATCTTGAATTTAATTGGACGAACGAACGAACCCCCCCGTCTGTCGAGAGACATTGTTAGGACAGGATAGAACAGTTAGATCTTAAGCCCGAAATAAAACGCGTGCTTTTTTGTTTAGCTTACATTAGTTTTTTAACTTTATTTCTGCTAACACTACCTTTTACAGCTCTGACCGGATGGCTTAACGTAAAGTAAAAAACCTCGCTGATGACTGTGGCGATGAGATCTTGTCTCTCGAATGCTTCAGAATCGCCTTTGGGCATATAACCGGCTACAGAAAGTCTGAGAGCACGCAGACTGTGGAATATCGATAAACTAAAACTGAGAAATCGTAGGAACCGTCTAGAACTACTGTGGAACTTCATTGACCAACCCGGGTCATTGCGCCGCAAGACTGATACTCTCCCATCGATTCAGTGTGAGATACAGACGAACTCCAGTTGGGACGTTCAAACTTTGGAATGTAGGGAGGAGGCACAAAAGTAGTACACCGATGGTTCAAAACTGAAAAACTGGCATAGTGCAAGCGGCCAGAGCTTTTGAAAAAAACAATACTATTGTGGTGCACTTCCTCTAAATGTCTGTAGTAGAAGTTTAAAAGGCAACCCAGTATAGAGATCTAACGTGCATTCACTCCGGCAGCCGGCGAGAAGGGTCTTAAACTTGAGTTGGAAAAAAGCAAAGATATACACTTTTGCCAAAATATATCATGGATACAAATAAACAAAATTAGTTATTAGCCAACAGTATGCGCAGTAATCTCTTGTTCAGCATTTGAAATATGAAACCAATAAAACTAATTTGCTTACGAGTCGAGCAAACCACAAAAAAACACATGTCAAAGCAAATACATACAAATCCATAATAGACCTGAAGTCTGACAAACGGTAAACACACTTTGCATCACAAAACCACAAAAAGGACACTCGCCCATACAGGAGTAAGTAAGCAAGCACTAACCCGAAACGTAGTAAAATAACATTAAAAATATTGCACTTGTGTTTTTCTCCTCAGTTACCCGATACATGAAGTACGCTTGGTTGCGCCTGCGCACATTAAATGCCGTAGGACTATTGACCTTTACGAGTTACATGGTGGTTGTTTTTGTTACACAGAGCGCAATGATAACATGAACTGAAACACTTGTCATTTGCGTTAATTGCTTGAATGTGATTTGTTTTGTGCAAAGCAAGTTCCCAGGAAAACCACAGTGTACACAATGCAAGGTGTTTCTCGATAAAATGTCAAAACCTCTATATACATGATATACAGGATACTTTAGAATCTTTCCGAAAGGAAATCAAATTTTCGATGCCATACAATGGTTGATACATGAAACAACAACAAAAAACCAAAAAAAAAAAAAAAGGAAAAAAGAAGCAAACAGGAGGATGAAGTACTGGGGAAATCAGTGTATCGTTTACGTAACCCTCCGTTGTAATGTGAGACTGACTGCAAGTAATTACGCATATAAATCGTTAGGTTTCTCCAGCTCCAGCTCAACTAACACCATAAATAATAATATCATCGCTGTGTTACAAATTTTTGTGGGAAATTTCTCTCCTTGAAAAACCGACTGTTCGAAACTGTTTGATATACAAATTAGTTGTATAGTTAATGCTTCTTTCTAATGCAATTACTCACACACATCCATGCACACACGAAACCATCTTCAAGCGCAGCGCAGAGAATGCATGTTCTTTTCGAATTCTCGCGGTGTTCAAATTTCTTATGTCTTCAATTCGTTGTTCATTTATTTTTAAAACGAGAACACACACACAGAAAAGTGTTTCGCTGTAATTACTACATTCGCTGGCTGCTGTTATGTGTGTTCTTGTTTTTGTGCCCACCTAGTCACGTCATATGTGCGCAGGCGTAATTGTAATGAATGTCAAGACACTCTTGTTACTATCCTACCTATACACGTATATACGTAACGCAACCGCTATTTTTGTATCCTTGGGAATATTTTCATTTCAATTTCTAACATGTTTGTATGACTGTGGCTTTATTTAAATTCTTAAAGAAAATTTTCATGTCTTTTCGTTGCATTTTTATATAATTTATGTAAATTTAATTTTTAAAAAATATCTTGTATCCGTTTTAGATCTAATAAGCAAGAGTATCCGATAGACCGCAGACCGATAGATAGATAGACAGAGAGAGAGAGAGAGAGAGTGAGAGCACGTAATAGAGACAAGACAAGCAAGCATCTGTTGTTGATTTAAATCAATTGGAACTTTTTTCGTTAATAACGAAACAATTTAAAAGAATTTAAATATCATTCGTAGTCCGCTACTGTTTAACATATTATTGCATTACTTTTAAAACACAACAAATGTTTCCCTTTATCACCGAACACTTCCTTAAATCGAACACGAACACATTTTTAATCACTGTTGACATACATAAATTTTATTTAATTCAAAATAAAAATTCTCCTTGTCATCTGGTATCCGAAAACTTTTTATTACAAAAGATTTTCCCCCTTTTTCTTTTGATGATCTTTTCTTGTTCTGATTATTTGCTTTGTTGATGTTATTAAAGAGCTCTTTGTTTTTTTTTTTTTTGTTCTTTTTGGCAGAAATCTGATCTTTTGTAATTATTTACTTAATAAAAAAAAAGAAAAGAAAAGAAGAACACTTTCGCTTGGATGGTGTTGAATTTAGGAATTGAGAAAATTTTCCCTAAAATTTAAAAATAATTTCGTTTATATTCTCTTTTCACAAACTTAAAAAACTTTACTTCTAAAAAGTGTACTACCGCTAATTTTTGGGTCTTATTTGTTATTAAAAAAAAAAATGAAAATTAAAATAAATAGCAACATAACTAATATTTAAATAGCCCTAGGGTTGAAGCAATTTACTAGAGAAAATAGTATGTGTTGCAGTCCTATCATGTCGCATTTAAAGTCAGCTTTCAACGTGACAACAAAACTTACTCTAATTCTGTTTGTTGCCACTGCTTCACTGATTTTGTATCAGATTTTGAGCAATAGTCGCAATTAAACTCGCGCTTACCACTTCTGTTGCGATAAACAAGCTCAACAAGAATAAGGTCGCGAAAGCCGCGAACAAGAAAAATAAATTACGACGGGCTTTGGACTTGTGACATACCTATGCTCTTGCTCAGAACACGAAGATCCCTGTTTGAGTAACATTACAGAGTCAGAAGGCGTTTTTCCGCTGCAGGTTTTGTAACTTGACAACCTTGTTATGAAACAAAATTGATATCAAAGAATTTTGTTGTGCCTGTTGCTCCAGAATACCATGGATGTTACTGTAATAGAAAAACTATAATAAGAAAAAGAATGACTAGCGACCGATCACAATGCCAGAACAGAGCCGCAATTCTGAGTTTAATCAGTTGGAAAGAATGCTACTACTCTAGGTCCACTTTCATCAATTGATTAAAGTTCGCAATTGTGGTAAAGTGTTCGGAAAAGATGTGGCTCCCCAGCCCAACAATCCCGAATCACACAAAATTTTGAAGATTCGGTAAACATAGAGAGAAGTTATCGGCAAACTTCGTATGCGTACACGGTATAGTCTTGATCATGTCATGTCATGTCAGAACATCATATTGTTCTTT
This sequence comes from Glossina morsitans morsitans, assembly GCA_001077435.1. Classification (NCBI taxonomy): domain Eukaryota; kingdom Metazoa; phylum Arthropoda; class Insecta; order Diptera; family Glossinidae; genus Glossina; species Glossina morsitans. Next base: position 82,348 of record CCAG010013858.1, on the reverse strand, counting down.
GCGGAACTTTCTTTATATCAGGTGTAATGGTTATCGATCGCACATAGAAACGCACATAGTTCATTTAGTGAAGTCCATTTGTGATAGATATAGATTTCATCAAAAAGCGGCTTTTTATCTAGTGTGCAAAAGCTACGGACTACGTTGCAAATTTGCAACGAAGCGCAGGACTAAGTTGCAATTCCATGTTTAAATTCTTTCTTCAGTGCCTTTCCGTTCCCATTGGAAAAGAGATTGATTATAAGTAATATTCGCAAAAGCGTGTGTGTGTGTGTGTGCGTTACGTTAACGAGGGCCTCACCAGATTTGCCAATAAACCAATGTAATCCTTTATCCCCTGTTTGCTGACTAGATAAAAAAGGCTAATGTACAGTAAAAGTTCGTAACGTACGAGTGAAACGTTGCTCCCGGATACTTAAATGTGTTAAATGACTATTTTGCAAACATAAACTTGTTAAGTAAACATTCATATTATCCTTTGACGTTAGGAAAGAGTTTTACTGCTTGCTCACTGTTTAAATATATGCATTATGTTAAGCTTATGTGAACTATGGTATGTATGCGGCCATAAAAGATAAGCCAAAGTGAGTGGAGAGAAAAAAAAGAAAACGAAATAAAACACCAAACGAAGAGCTTTAAGCATATTTCAATGAATCCTTTTAATGGTCAGTTGGATAGCAAACGAAAGAAGGAGAGAAAGAAAATATATTTTTTTTTTGTTACCGCATACGACTTACAGTATGCTTTAAAAACTAGCAAACGAATAACGTAAATGATATCCCGCAGCGAAAGGATTTCTTTCATCGTTTTATGCATTGGCTATACTCACTCTGTCGGCCTCTTTTAGGAGGTAGGTTGGCAGTTGAGTAAATATTCAACAACCCTTTCTAACGCGTTTGTTGTTGTTCTTTCTCTTCTTTTTGTTTTTTTTCTGTCCTTTTTTTGACAAAACAATAATCTTGATAATGATGATGTTATGCCAAAACTGTGTGCGTGTTTATACGAAATCAACATCACAAACAATGACATTGTTTGGGGTGCCAATAATAATGACGATCCTTATCAGTCTTACCAAAGAATTATCAACCATCATGAATCTCTCTATATGAGTCAATTTCGCTGTAGATTTCCAAAAGGAGAAAATAACGAGAAAACAAAAACCCAACGACCAGAGCTTATTAACATTCTGTGAAAATAAAATCTACATAAGTGCTGGGCGTCTATAGCGCGTAGCGCACCTTTCCTTAACTACATTTGTATGGAAACTTCTCGGTATGTGCTTGTACACCAATGCATGTCATCTTATTTATCATAATTTTTCAATTTAACCAAGTTTTCACTTTACACACACACACACACACGCACGCATACACACGCTATGGGCTTTGGTTAGCGTAGTAGCGAGATTTCATATTATGTCCAGTTTTTGCTTGCATTCTCATCGATTCGTGTTGGACAAACTGCCGAGCTATGTTTACCTAGCATAGACGCACACACGCATGCACGTCTCCCTTTCTTTACCGTTTTCTTTTCGTCTCGTTTACCAACTGGTTGCAGTTTGTTAATGTGATTATTAATGACAATTTTGACACTTTTCTCTTCTTCATCTTCTAGCAGTTAGTTGACATTTGCACAGCTGTATGAGATACTGTTTGGTCACTGGTTGGTGTTAAACAAAGAGTAGCAAAAAAAAAAGAAAGAAATATTTCTATTATTTCAGGTCATAAGGTACGGCGCCGCTCGGTAGATCTGCCCTAATGGATGTCGATGTGAGATATTCTTTCCTTACCAAGTTTCTTCGTAATTTAAATAAAGCAATAATTGTTTCATAAAATAAACACAAGATACCCGTTTACCATTAACTGTCAGTTATTATTGATCACTTTTTCTGACGAAAATAAAATCTATGCAAAATTTTTGTTTCCAATCATTTCAATAAATTCTTTCGATCCACCTATAGAAGCATATAAAACCTATTAAGAGCTGGAGTTTCTATAAAAAAACCTTCGATTCTATTACACTTTGCTGAGAAAGCAAATAGCGTTGCATTGAGCATAAAGTGATGCGAAATGTGCGAAGAATACGAATTCCCAGACAAACTGCGAATGGTGTTAAAGGTCTGGATGCAAGGTTCAGTTTTTAGTCAATTTCCAGAGATCATAAGAATCGAAAATCTGCTTAAATGGATAAGAAATTATTACTTGAGGTAAATGCAAATCGGAAAAAGAAACGCTAACTGAAAGAGGAGTGACAGGTAGACCGAAATATGGAACTTTGCCATTCGGTTCCTGAAAGGTTTTTACAATGTACGTATGCAAGCGTTGTAAAGGTGAAAAATCATCCAATGGTATCTTCCCTTAGATTACTCCTCGCACATTCTTTATTCACCGGCTCAATTACATCAGTTGTTGGAACAGGTTACATTACGTTGATCTCATCAAAGACAAATTCTTGTGAACCCGTTAGCTGTAGGCCTTCCGTTCTGCCATGGATGTCAATAGTTTGCCTACGTTACGATCTTTTTAGGTTTAGGTTTTAGGATATCGCGATTAGCCAACGTTCTACTGCATATTAAAGGCCAAAAGTTGCTTTTTGCGTGAGCAGCGTTTTTTTCGAAGAACTCCACGAACAGAACACTTACGTAGGGAGAAGTTACAACTTATCTCTCTACATTTTTAGTACGTCAGCAGTATTTGTGGACAAATTCCGACCAACTGCCTTATAAGAATAAATAGAAACGCTCGTTAGAAGACTTTTTAATAAAAATACAAAATGCATTTGATTGAAAACACAGCAAGTCAGTGCCAATGACGAGTGGTATTCGTAAGAATTGATAAGTTTTCGAATTTGTTCGTTTCTCTTTCCATATTCCTAATGCCGGTAAAAGGCAGCAGATACGACTTTGGCCTTTCGAACGGTACACAAACTTTCTATCATCTTTCATCTCGTTTCTATGAAACGCTTTTTTCGTTATCTTGTGGAATTCGGCAAAGGGCCAACAATTGGGAATAATTGCAGAAGGGCTTTCCTCCTATTCGTCCCGTCAACAAAGTGAGTATTATTGAGGTAAATTTTTATCAATCTATATGACGCTCCTTGCTCCGCATCAAAGCGAAATTGACAAAGTTGTAAACGCAATACTTTTGACAAATATATTTTCACATTCGTCTGGGGACACCAAACGATTGAGGGGATACTTAAAAGTCAGATCAATTAGACAAACGGAAGCATCAGTGACACCCAAGATACATGCGTGACTCGGGCGAGCGAAAAACGCGATGGATGAATGTAAAGCTAGATGGAAAACACTACTGAACGGTGCAATAACACGACCATTATCATTCCTATAGGGAAAGAAGGCATCTGCCAAAAATTTTGTGTACCGCCTGAAGCAAGCGAGGTTTGTTTTAAAAAGAAATGAAACATGAAAAGGCCAGAATCTTTTAAATACTTTGTAGGTTACCTGCAGATGTTAAAATGATTTCTTATCTTATTTATGATTCTCAGCGGTTAAGGTGTTTAAAAAGCAAACAGTTAAGTAATAAAATCCGGCATAATCTTTAGTTAAGATATTATTTATTAAGTTTAGTGGGGCAATGATGATTTCATTGTTTATAATTCTCATAAAGATTTCAAAGGTAGTTTTTATGAATGAATGAAATTCGTTTGTAAAAAATTGCTGACGTTTAAACCAATGCGTAATACGGTGATAATGTAAACACCACAGGAAAACGTAAATTATCTTCAATGACATACATGTGTATATATACATATATACATATATATATATATAATTTAAATATTTATTTACAACTAAAGAATAAACACAGAGAAGCTCTCGCTTCCATTGCATTCAGGTCACATATAGAATACGCTTAAGAAACTCTATATGAAAAATACATGAAATGCCTCAAAAGTGATTTCCCTTAAAAGGCGACATGGCATGGGACAGCGTAATATCTACATTTTTTTCGATTCTCTTCTTATTACATACTACATATCACTTGAATATTCAAGAATGTATTAATTAGAACAAGTAATGCAACGTAAGTGTCAAATGAAATGCGTGCTTGTAAATTCGCTGACATAATTCCTATCCTATTTTATATGTACACATACATCCCTGGACACAGGAATAGCGCAGACTTTACTATGAGAAGGAACGCAAGGATTTATGAAGCGATTTATAAAGAAATGTAAAAGAAAATATGCATTTATTTTGCCGTTAAGTTTAAATTACATACGAAAACAATTGGAAGAAATTGAAAAGTGGTCGAAAAGATGGTCCGATCGGACCCCTTTTTAATCGCATTCGTTCATTGAACAAAACACGACAGTGCGGGACCCGTGGTTTGAATAGAAGGATACGAGACGGGCAGGTGGATTACAGGATATACGGACAGACAAGTTTGAATCGATTCAGAAAGTGAGCCTATATCGATAAGTATAATAAAAGATGGGTCTATTTCAAGCCCTTCTGGATGTTATAGGCATCCGCACAAACTTAATATATTCTTATATCACAAGTGGTGTAGGGTGTAAGAAAAGAAAAAATAATTGAAGAACTTTGAAAAAGTATTTTCTAAGTGAATTTCAATTAGAAAGACGAGAAGTAAAACTGATTGGGTCAAGTCTCAGCGACTATACGTGCGATTTTGATATAATTTACAAAATATTGAAAAACATACTTTTAAAGGCGGTATCCATTGGCTTTGTTAGCGGCGGGGGGCAAAAGCATAAAAAATAATATATTTTATAGAAAAATAATAAAATGAAGAAATACGTAACAAATGTATGAAAAAGCAAATGTAAAAACATATGCATATATGCAGAACAAACAACATAATCATCGACCGGAATAACGTTGCGCTTCATTAAAATCGGATTAATGCATGAAACACACCACACAAGCCGAACTCAAGCAAAACCAAATCGAACAACTGAAGAAAACTTTCTCACGCTGACCGCAACAAGAAAGCGAATAGTTTATGTGCACATATACACACATGTGTACACACTTATGTAAATTATAAATATAGGCAGCGATCGCCATACTCCTTATTACAAACGGTCGGTCAATCACCTAAAAACTAAGGAAATATTTTCAAAGCAAAACTAATGTTTGCATGCAAAAAAATAAATAAATAAATAATAAATAAATAAAAGGAGGAAGAAGAAATTCGAGCACGAAAAATGCATCAAATTTAAGGAAATAAAAATGAAAATTTCTTCCTCTCTTTACGGAAATCAAGATCAATCTTCGAACAATAAAAAAGATTTTACAATAGAAATTGAAGAAGAGCAACAGAGAGAGAGAGAGAGAGAGAGAGAGAGAGAGAGAGAGAAAGGAACATCAATAACAATAAGATCTTAGAAGGGCGAATAAGGTCAGCTTGAAGGGATTTGCAATGGAATGCAAACAACATCCCTTAAGATGTTGTCCTTACGACTTACTATAAAGGTTAATAATCCCGTATCTCGTGGGGTCAAGCGCTTGAGCATTGCAAAAAGAGACGAGAATTTTATTTAATTTACCGTTTTTTTGAAAATTTCCTATTTGGTTTTACCTGAATTTTCGAATATTTAAAATTATTGCGGATCGTAGCGATGATCTTCACAATTCAGTTCCCTCTGCCGCAATTATTATTTGACAAGAGCCTGTGACCTTTCTTTTCCGTCTCTGCTTTGCATATGTTTGCTAATGCAAAATATTTGAATATGAATTAATTACGAAAATGTGTGCGAGATATGCTCGACCGGTGGATGGCAAGGTAAAGTTGTGTTAGATAATAAAATTTGTTTAGAAATTAACCTTTAGAGAAAGTTCAATAAAGTCCTCTTAAAGTGAAAGTCGGCGAATATGAAAATAAGACAAAAGTAAGGTTATCTCTCAGCTGGGATGAACAATTGTGGAAAGTTAACACAGCAGCAGAGAGGAAAAAAACCAGGAATGTTGATGGAAAAAGGAGGAATGCGATTTCTTAAGTCATGGACTGTGTCAGTTTTTTTTTGTTTAATTTTTAGTCCCCCTTGGACAATTTCATCGCTTAAGTATCATGTTCTATGTACGCATCGACGCATCCCGTAAAGTAGGAAACCAGATAGTGTGAGCGCCAAAGTTCCTTTCTCATTTCAGCTTTAGGAATATTTTCTACCGCTTTAGTCAATCACTAATCATGTGATGTTCTCTTATGGTTGCCTTGATTTTGTATTAATTTCGATATTGCGTGGAAGTAATCGTAGGAAAACTCTGTGATATCAGTTTTATTCTAAAATAAGGTTGTTAAGTCCCGTGTAGATCACGTAGAAAAAATGCCTCGTAACTTGCCATACCTCTGTGTTGTTGCTTAGAATACGACTTTAAGTTACAATATGACTAATGGTGGCTGGAAGTAAGACAGAATTACCACCTGATTGAGCGGGCAGCAAAAAAGCGAACAATTCTTATCCATAGTCAACTTTGAAAGAAAATTAAATCGATCGGCAATGTCCATCTGGCAATGAATGACCTCGAAAGAAGTGAAAATGATAAGACATTTTTCTTGTGCTTCTAGTTGCGCGGGCATAAACAATACGTCGCGATATTAGCCGCTCCCATCCAGCGGAGCGACACTAACTGGAATGATAAGTAAAAAAATAACGCTAATATAAAATTTTAAGTAATTTGTTGTTGTTATTAATTTTTAATATCAAAAGCGCAAAACCAGAATAATTAAAGGAATATGATAGAGGATAAGGTATACATAGTTTGAAAGAGCTTGTCAACACAATTTGCTTATTGAGAGGGCAAAACTTAAAAATATCAGGGAAAATGTGAGCTTTGGGTGATTAACAAACGAAGATAATACCGAGATACTCATATTCGATTCAAGAATTATAAATGGGCTTGGTAGGAGCATTTCTTTACTAGAGAGCTTATTCTAGGCCAATGAATAGCGTTCCTTGCATAATCAGGCCTTCTTAACATATTTGTAGATTAGATGGCTTCAGTTTACATTATCTTCTGCACAGTTTTAATTAGGCGGGATACGCTCTAAGTACAAGAACTCACTACTTATAAAGTAGTATTTGCAGCAGGTCATTATTAATTCCTTACGTATAGTGAGATAAATGCACGAAGTTTACACAGAGTTCATATAGGGTTTTAGGAATTGCTACCAAACTGGCGAAAACTATGCTTATATATATTTTATAGATGTATGTTGAAGTATTGTACCTGCAGCCGTCTCCAAAACTATCATTTTTGCAACGCAAAGTCTTCAGGTCAACGATAATCCGCATCGCTGGGATTCCAATTTGATTGTCACATAGCGGACCCGAGACCTATTTGCGACGATTACCAGAGACAGACAAGGGTCTGGAAAGACGGGTGTTGACAGACCTCTGTTTCTTACACAATTTTCGAGGATCGACGAAAGTAAGACCAATTTAGTGCAGTTGCTGACCTTCTCTTTAAGCAGCACTCTTCACCCTATCTGGCTTTGATCGAGTCGATTTGCAGCGAACTTATGGTAAAGTACTTCCGAGGCCAAGTTTGTTTCTTAGACTGCGTATGGGAAGTAAGGCTAAATTGCCGCTGTTGCTGGCGTATCTTTCAAGCGGTATTATGCGCTCTTTATCTGACTACAATTGAATCAATCTTATGCACCCTTTTTTTTTTAATTAGTTAAAAAGTATTTAAAAAGCATGTATTGCTTATCATATATTTAGCATTTATTTACATTTTTTTAACAAAATCAGAATTTAAATTTACTCTTCGAAGGCCATATTGGTTAGAAGCAAAAAAAAAAAAAATGTACAGCTAACTAGATACAGTAGATACTTAAAATGGGGGGCGTTTGTTTGTTTTTACTTTATGTACTGAATTCATTCTTTTCACATTCGTATCCATAAGAGGGAGTTTTTCCATGATTATTTATATATAATATAGAAACGTACGAGTATTTATAAGCTTGTCTGACCTTTTGACATGCGCTCACTAAAGCGTTATTTATGTGCGCTTATATCAATGGTTTACATCTATAATAGTATGCGTGCATATAAGGATCGTATATTTATTTCAAATAAATATTTATTATATACTTTTGGTTTATGTAACATAATTGTACACTTACGTTAGTATGGTAGAGAATTTGAAAATGGGTTCTAATTGATTTATAAGTGCCAAGGAGAAATGTGGGCTCTGCTTGAAGTATGATGAAGAGTTTTATTAGCAGCATTTAAATCAATCGAGAAGGAATTCATCTCCTTTTTGCAGAAGAAGAAGAAGAAGAAGAACGAAGCATACGTTCTTGGATCTCATCAAAAAAACGTTTTCTTATCCGTTTATGTGCATTTATAATCAATACAATGAGCGATAAAGACATAACAGTCACCAAACGGACGCATACCTGCCAGGCGGAGTTCACTCCCAATCTGAGCCTCGCGACTTCTTTCTGACTCTCACCATGTGAAGCTCAAGTGATTGGTGGTCATCTCTACATGTACAAAATTAGAAAGGATACAATCATTCACTTGTATTCCATAGACGATTCTACAACGTACCCTTTATCTAAGTTTAACGATACAATTGATGAGAAGACTTACTTTTACGTCTTGAATTAAAGAAACTTCAGTTAACTTACGGTTTTGTTTATGAAGTCTTGTGCAAAATTGCGAGCTGTAGAGGTTACATCACTTAATAACTTCATAGGATGGCATAGACGTCGTCACTATTCGCGAATCCATATGAGTTTTAGATGGCGCCAATCTTTAAAGGAAACGTATCGAAATTTCACGACCGTTTTGACTCAGAGTTGTAGTGAGTTGTAGTGATGCTGCGTTCGTTGTTTATCTTTTAAGTGAACATATAATTTCACGAAACTTAATTCATTATATCATAATTTAAAAAAAAAAAAAAAAACCAATTGGTCCCTTGATTGACGAGCCAGCGTGATATGGACAGGAAGTCGCTCATCGGTGTTGGTGTAACTGGGGGAGGGAGGCGGGATTGGCGTGCGGTGCTTGCTTCGTCTATTATCACGAATATTTATTTTTCACATTAACTTAGACTCGCAAGCTTATCGCTTATCATCGCTCACCCTTTGTATTATCGTAATATGACGTAGCTCTAGTATAGAAAATCATCGAGGATAACATTTAGCAACACCGATTGAATATTTACCAGAATCTTAGGTTAGGAAATTCACCTTTAATGCATATCTTCTTCGAAGATTTATAAGAACTAAAACTAAACTTACTTCTTGCGCACGTTGGCTGCTTGCATCCAAGGGAGAAGAACTGAATCTGACTGATTCGATTTACACAAAGTTGACCCGCTTATATTATTTAACTAAATCTAAGTGCTCAATAGCTCATCTCAATTGAAATTAGCGAGGTCCAAAATGAAGAGCGGAAGAGCAGGAAGCAAGGGGAAAAATAATTACTCCCTGCTCAATGGATATTTACCACCATTTCAAAAACTTTTCCATTATTAGATAAAATTTCTATTTTTAAAATTTATTTAAATTACTTTCAAACAAATCATTGCTTTGTATAATGAATGATTATATCGAAAAAAATCGAAAAGATTCATTCAAGCTGATTGTCTCTTAGGCATTTTTCGACTGCAAAATACACTTCGGTTATATGTAAAGTAAAAATTTGCAAGATGGATGGCAGTCGTAGTACATAATGCCATAACTTGTGCCATAAGCTTAAAAATTAAATTAAAAATAAACAAAAAAATTAATTAATTAAAAGAGAAATTTAGATTTTATTTGAGGTGGAAACCTTTTAAACACCTTTCTAGGCAGTTCAACAAGCGTTCACGCATGTGTATTCACCTAATTTCTCCGTTTACTTAGCATACAAAGGTGTATGTCCTTTTTCTTTCCTTATTAGTAGTCGTGGCGGCGATGTTAGAAGTGACATCAATTGTTTTCAAAGTGCTTCCATGGTCTTGATAAAGGCTTTATATCTAATGTCAGCAGGAATGGTTTCCAATAATATTTCTCTTTTACTTCCTCGGCCAGTGCCAACTCGACTTATGACAACTTTTCTCTTTCGATCTGATATCGTTTTTCAAGGTTTTTACGAAGATAGTACACGCACAACCAAACAAACGAAACGTTCGTTTATGCTTTAAGGTTCTCCTCTAATCTCTTTCTGACTTTTGAACGAAAATGTTTCTGTCTTTAAGAAACTACTGACTCTGTCTTTCCCAGTATTGCATAGGATATAACAAATTTAATATACCGACAGCGGCTAGGGACGAGCAAGAAATTAAAAAAGAAAGACAACAAAAAAATGAAAGTGAATTTTTATTTAAATTAAAAATAAGAAATAATAATGAAAATAAACAACACGCGCACACACGTTTTAAATGATTTCATTGTCCGCCTGCCAAACGAAACGATGAAGAACCCGGATCGTCATGGAATGAGCATATTATTTAAAATAGGCCAAAACTTGACCTTTATCAATTGAAAATCGTTGACTTCTGGAGGGGGAAGAGAACAACTTGAAGCAACTGGGTATTCGTATACGTACAACGTAAGCACAACGCTTTAATAATTCACTTTTGATTTGTTTTTTTTTTTTTGTCTATTTTTATGATGAAACGAGAAGAAAGAAAGAAAAACTTATGTAATAATAAAGATGATAATGCGACTGTTTTAGAGTTTTAAAGATAACGAAGGTAATGCATACCGACAACACATAAGCTTATGTAGCGTAGAGCAGAATACCCCGAAAATGTTTATAGACTAAAACTAATTATGTTTTAAATGTTGACATGGAACACTTTGTGTGATTTCGTAAATATATTCATAAGTAAGGCTATACAAAATGACTTTTTTTGTTGCTTGTGTTCGTTTGTATGCCTAAGTTTATTGACTGCACAAAGCGCTGTGTTGATTGCCTTCATAAATTTACCAGAGAGTTACAGCTAAGCTGTCAACTTCTACAGATATGCATGTGTGTAGCAGTGGTTGTCAGATTTTCTTTCGTTAAGCAAGCTGTGGTCCGTCATTGACGTTCATATACTTGACGCTCCATACAAATGAAGGCTTTTACGTGCTTTTATTTGTTTTTTTTTTTTTTTCTTCCATCTTTTGCGTGCAGTAAGTGGTCTGTTTGTTTTCTTGTTCTTGATGCGAAGGGAAACGGATTCTTTCCCTGCATAAGAGCTTCCTTTAGTTCATATGCTTCTTACTCGTACGAAGCAAATTTAAGCCATCATCACGTACTCGTGTCATGATTATCATTTAGTGTATTTTTATTAGCAGTTTGTTTTAAACAAAATTGTGTTAATTGTTTCTCTGTTTATTTGTTTTTGTTCGTTCATATGTCACAACATATCCATTTAAAATTTATGCCTTCTCATGTGTCCTGTAGCGATATTATCTGCCTTTGTTAAGAATTTAAAGGATTTCGTGGTTATTCTTAAACGTCATTAAAAGACGTTTTTCGACTATTCGCGGCTCTTATTAAAGATCTTAATATAATTCTTTGTAATCTTTAACTGCAACTTTTTTGTATTTGTTTTATTTTTCCAAAAAAAATCTTTTACAGATTTAACTATAAATTCTTTCCAATGACACTTCAAAGCGAAACGCAAACACCCACCGAGCAAGCATATGTTCTCCAACATCAACCATATTCAATTTCCAATAAAATAGACCAAAGACTATAAATCACAGAATCACATGATTACATGATTAACGTAACGCATACGAAATGAAGTCATTGATAGGCCGGCGTTTCTGTGTAAATTTAAAATATTAGAAAATCCTATTCTCCTTGAGGCGAATTTCTTTTACGCAACTCATTTTGCATCTGTCCATCTGTCCGTCTACTCTTCTTATGTTCAACTTGTAGGTCGCAATTTTCGAGATACTTTAATGAAGTCTCATACACCGACAGGTTTTCGCCTAAGGAGAAACTCTATCGTAAATCACAGAATCACATGATTACATGATTAACGTAACGCATACGAAATGAAGTAATTGATAGGCCGGCGTTTCTGTGTAAATTTAAAATATTAGAAAATCCTATTCTCCTTGAGGTGAATTTCTTTCACGCAACTCATTCTGCATCTGTCCATCTGTCCGTCTACTCTTCTTATGTTCAACTTGTAGGTCGCAATTTTCGAGATACTTTAATGAAGTCTCATATACCGACGGGTTTTCGCCTAAGGAGAAACTCTATTCACGATGATTCGGATCGGAATGCACAGTACATGAATAACTATGTTAAGCGAAGTGATGTAGGGCGTTTAATGCTGGCAGTTTTCACTTGTTTTTGAATTATTATATATATTTGGGAGTTAATTGGGAAGACTATTACATAAGAAAGAGTCTTCTTTACCAAGTAGTTGCAGCTGATACCATTAATTGCCTAAAACGAAAAATTTGCTCTTTAGCACAGTTTTTTTGATTGTTATTTAATGGAAGGGGGAATAAAGAAAAATTATTCTTCTTCTCATTTTATAGGTTTTACGGTTGATTTAGTGTGTACTGAAATAATAATAATACAAATGCCTCTGACTCTCTGCCTCTCTTTTTAAAATTTGAAATACTTTTCTAGTAGTTCGATAATCATGAATGGCAGACAAAAATGCCGAGTTTGTAGAACGATAAGCAGTGCACCTGAGCGAACTTTTAAACAAAAAAAAAGAAAAAAAGGAAAAAGCGGTTTGCAAAAGATATTAAGCAAATCAATGAAATGCATATGACTTCGAAAACAGAACTTAGTTGCCATAAATTTCCTCTAATCGTTTCTAACCAGCATCCCGCTTACATGCATACAAAACATTCCTTCAGAGTCAAAGGTCGGTTAAAGTCAGTCAAACGAAAGAAAGATTTGTGTTATAAAACGTTGAAGGATACCATCACTCCTCTAAATCGAACAATCAATCCTGATGCTCTGCACCTGTGCATAATTTCCGTGATGCATACGAAAACGCAGCTAGTTTTGCGTAGAAGGGAATGTATGAACCAACAAAACGTTATCTTTCCTGTTTGACTGGCAAGAAAGTGTTCATGAGCAGGGAAATGTCGTGAAAGATGGAATTCACAACGGAAACGAAAAGTAATGCGGACCAGAACTAGCGTTAGAAAGGAAACTAAAGTCTCAATATTAAGGTGATTGGGTGGTTGTACTCCATTATAAACTGCATTAAACTGTCGTCAAGGAACTACACAAAACCGAAAACAAAGCAACTCAGCTGATCATAAAGTAGGACTTCACTCAAAGTTTGCTGTTTTAAGACATGTGCAGGTAGGTTTAGTAGCAATCGCGTGTAACTAGCTACAGCCGGCCCCCGGGGCCATGTTATGCGCTTTTGATTATATTGTGTTTCGTGCTTATTATGTGTTGAGAAATGGCTCCTTCCTCGATAATTTCAAAGGACTAATAGTTACCCCGATAAGAAATGCATTTCCTAATACTTTCAACATAAGATTTTATTTTTGATGATATTTTCCGTTTTACTTTTTCCCATAAACATCAAATTTTGAAAAAAAGACCGCCAAAAATTTCGCTTTTGTCTCCCATGCAGATGTTTTGCATTGAATTGTTTTTAAAATATTTTCAAAACGTTGGGTATTTTATAGAAGGGCCACAGCAGATAGATACCCAGATAGAAAACTCCGGCATGACACGTTTAAGAAAAGCTGGCAGTGACCTGCTGTCTGCTACCTATTACAGCAACAATTATTCTACTCCCCTACGTAGACAATAGCTCTCTTACGTGCAAGTTCCTCAAGGGCAAAAAGTCGAACATCTCTTAGAAATTTTATTTAGTTTAAAGATAGTTATATTCTCGCCTCTTTCCTGACAGACTTTGCATTCAATCTTCCAAAGATGTTACTAATAACATAACAATACTTTTTATTATATTACATTAGATCACGCGGATAATATGTTTTGCTGAATAAATCTATAAAAGAAAAAATTAAGAAAAAAATTACCAAGAAAGGAGTAAAAGAAACAACGAAGAAAACCGATTTGGAATGAATGAGACGCTGTTGTGTTTGTTTTTAAAGATTTCTAAACATGTCACAAAACCTAACGCGACAAATCACACATCAATACAACAAAACACTGGCAAGTAACAAACACACGATACGAAATAAATAAATTGAAGGGAAATGATGATGAAGCGAATGCGATGTTATTGCTGCTGCTGCTTGCTGTTGTTTTAGTTGTGTGTCATGAACATGTCTAGTGGCGCTGATCGAACAAGACAGTAAACAGCAAGTGTCTGCAATTGTTATGCTTGATTGAAGATCCAGGCAAGTGTGTTCCCTTTGTATTTTACAAATACGTACATACATACATACATACATACACACATGCACACATTTTAGATGCATTCACTTATTACGAAGAACGATAAATTTATAAGATAGAAAGAAGAATTGAAACGCTATCGCGCTAAGACCAACTATACGATGCAGTAGTTGCAGTAAATGCTGCTAAATCTGTTGTGCTCGATTTGCTGCAAACTGACAAACTTCGGAATTAACTGCTTGAATATAATCAAAGCAGAGAGCACAGATAAACGTTACAACACTTGAATGTATGTTATATACTCGTACATATGCAGATGAGAGTTTGGTTTTGCTATGGATTGAGTGTCGTTTTCGAAAGTCACATATAATTCCAATGAGTTAACAACTATGTCAAGAATCTGAAAGCAAGAAAAGCATTTTTTTGTTTTATCGATTTCCTTAAACATACAAACAGACGGACAGAGAGACAGACAGACAGACAGACAGCCAGATATACTGTTTATCATTTTGTTTTTGCATTTGTTTTTTCTTTCCTCTTCTCTACATTTTTTTTTCTTTTCGCCTTGCTATTCTTTAATGTTGTTGAAAATTAGACAAGCTCGTGATTTACGGGGAACCCTTAAAATGGCATTAAACATTTTCTGCCACATTAACGCAATAATATCGAAATTCAGAAGCGCTTATTTTGCATAGCAAGTATCACATCGTATCACACCGCATCGCATCGCGTCGCATCATGCCGCATTGCTATACATTTATAAGTACATAATGATCCGGATGAAAAAATAACGGCAACAAGAGAGAGAGACCTAAATAACTTAAATGATAATCAAAATAAAAAGTGTAATGTTTTTATATATTTGCATATACATATATATATATTTATACATAGATATAAACATGCATGTATTCAGGCATGTTTTTCATTAATGCACACATGTGCACACAATTGTTTTGCATACCAAATGCAGTAAACATTTGCATCCTCTTTGCGTTTTTGTTTTTCTTCTTTCTTATATACGTTATACACGTTGACATGTAGTGGAGAACAGATGAAGACAAAATGCCACATTGAACAGAACATTAAATGCTGCAACAGCACTAACAGCAATAACATTGTAAAAGCAAAGAAAAATCAACATTATTAAGAACTCAATAACAACAGTAACAACAGCAACAATACGATCAGTGCAACTCCATTGATTTATGGTTGATCGGTTTACTTACTCTTGCAATCGGCGAAAGAGAGAGTTTGGAAAATTTCTTGCATGTTTGATTGCGATCGTGTTGTACTACTGCCGTTGCTGCTGTTGTTCGATGATCTTTCTGCTCGTACTGATTTGAATAAATGTTCTTTACAGTAATAAATATTCCAAAAAAAGCTTTTTAATCGTCTCCTGATAAGATAAATGCACAAATGCATCGGGGAAAATAATGTGAAAGAATGAAAAGAAATTTGTTGCCTTTTATGGATTGCAAGCTCAGTTGGTCTCATCTAAAAACACAACATATTAGAATCTAAGAAACTAACGAAACCAAGAAAACAAAAAATTTTGTACTAAATATATTTTTCGGCATGATTTCTAATACGTATATCTGTCGTTTAGCTCGATAATGGCATAAATCATTTTTCCAAAAAAGTTCACTTCTATATCTCAAGGCCTTTATTCTCAAGGCGGCATCAATTATTTTTTGAAGAGAAATCCAGTGGGTACCAGTCATTTCCAATCAAAGTGAAAAATGAAAATTCTCGATTTTCATGGTTTATGCCATTCTTGAAATAACTGATCCATATGCTACCGCCAGATGATAGAAAGAGGTTTGTTATTGGTCCGCCCTATGAACTGGGCGCCCCGTCTTCATGAATGTTACTTGATGAATAATGTTTTTATATACCGCCATCGAAGGACAGAGACACATTTAATTTATCAAAAGGCAGGAAGGTATACCATCGGTCCTTCATTATTATCCATTTCCCGTTGCATTTAGACATGTTTAGACAGTTCTTCTGTCCATCTGCCCGTCTGTTCGCCTGTCAAATTGTCTTTCTCTCTCTGCTTGCCCCTATTTGTTTATCCATCTGTCTGTCTGTTCGTATGTAATGTTTAAAGTAAGCGTTGCCCTTGTCGCAAATATTAAGCTAGCGTAGCGCCATATATTACACCCAGCTCCGAACGACATGTTCCAACATGAATTTCGAACACTTCTCTTTTCAAAAACAAACACAGAATGGGTGTTTGATTCGTTACTCATAAACTACAGCGACGTTCAAAATTTGCACGCACATGCCATTGTTGAGTCTACAGCATCTCTACAAATATAAAAAAAAATCAGCTACGTCCAGCCATTATTGTGTAGCACCAAAGTATAGTTCTTGACGGCGTTTAAAAGAGTCGGTCAAAGCTGGATAGAATTCTCCTACTTGTTGTTAATAGTTTGATAGATTTGATCTCTCAGCGATCTCAGGTATTGGTATTCGCTGGCCTGCATCAATTAATGCAATTTCAACTTTAATGTCAATGTCGACTGGTCCGTCTTCAATATTAAAATTGCCAGAACGAAATTTTCAAACTAGTTTTGACACTGGGCTTCTGTCAGTGCTTCTTCTCTCCACACACATAATAATTTATTTCTTGTTTACACAGTGTTTTCATCTTTCTTGAGAGTAAAAATAGTAGAATATCCCAAACAGGCTGCTTTTCATTTCCCGTATTTGATACGGCATCAAACGATACCTATTTTGCGGGGAATCAAACGGAGCTTTTTCACAACCTTCATGTGAAGTGGGCAGTGAAAAAAAATGTGATTAAATATTTTGTTACAAAACAGATGAAATTACTTTCCGAATGAACTTTCCTACGGTAGGCTTTAAAAGCCTAATAAACGGCTCGGTACAGTCGTGAGAATTGCATATTCGTAGCAACATGGGAAGACAAGACCGCCTTTTTCCAGGCCAAAAGAGACAAAAACAACATTTTTTGTTCGTCTGTGTGTGCCATGAGTTTCTTCTAATGTCAATCCATAAAGTGTTCGTATTATCTGCCTTTTAGTTTAACGGTAAAACGTTAATCTACTGTTAAGAAGTTAAAAATGCTTCATCGAAACCTTGCATGAAACCTTGCAAAGTTTTGTAAGAGGATTAAAGGTCTAAGACCATGTAATGAAGTTTCAGCAATAAGTACCTTTGAAAATTAGTCGTACGTCCTTTCGTCGTCTTTTCTTTATATATACGGTACGGTAGTGAAGAAAAAATTTAATTTCATTTATCCACTTGATAGTCGTATTAATCCGGGCTAATAAAGTCAACAATAAAAGAATTTGTCAAGAATTAACACAAACTGCCTGGATTTTCCCCTTTCTCCTCCTATAAACAAAGCAAAGAAGAAAAAAAAAAACGCAAACCAAAGAAAATTATAAATAATGACTACAATAACGGCAGCAATAAACTGGTGGGAGAATGAAGACAAAGGCAGACGATGAAGAAGATATTAATTTACCAACAAATCCTTTTTAATACGGCTGTGTACAACTAATAGATTTTTATCATGACTGCAATTTTCATATAAAGTAGAGCAGAAGGCGAACTCATTGTTTAATTGTCAATAGACATCAAGTCGTTCGTATCAATTGTGTAAGAAATAGAGAAAAAAAAGCTAATATTTTTCGGTTGGTTGGCTCAAGGATTGTTGCTTGGCTTTCACGAATGTTGTTAGCTCATCAAACTTTTATACAAACGCAAATACATACTTGTCTCGCATTAATCCCCAGCGGATATGCTCAATCAAGGTTGGTACAGTGGCATGCCCCATTCTTCCCGTTTGCCCGCAATGCGGTTGCAATTGTGTGATTGTGGTTTTTCTTAGAACAGTGGTTATATAACAACCTGCGCTGTCTAAACTTTAAATGCCAAACACAAAAGGGTGGTTTCATTATATTGATACAAGCCTCTACTTAAATTTCATGTTGCTCAGGTTGTCATCGTCATCGTTGCGGTGAAAATCGTATTTCATTCATTACTTTGGCATTTGGTAACGCACTACCAACGCAGGCTGAGTTTAAACGCAAGCCAAATTGTATGTGTACGTAAGTGCGTCTGTGCCCTCATTCCATTCTGCTGCCAGTTTAATTTACAAAATCCACACCAGGTTGGTTGGTTTGGTTGCTTGTAAAATGTAAAAGAATCAAGCTCAACTAAGCAATTGCGTTGACGTTATTAAGCACACGTCACATGTGATATTCATATACTATGGACAATCCTTGCGATTGTATCGAATCGAACTCACTCCTTCCTTCCCAAGTTTCCAAATGTGAGGATGTGAGTGATGTAATGAAATTGTGTAATTATAATTAACCACATGTGTAATGGCTTAAGTGCGCTTCATGGTCGCATGACTTATTTATCTAAAGGTGTACGGGCGGAAATGTTTTCCACACACTTTTGACGCAACAATTATTAAAATGCCATACAATGGTCGCATGCCTTCCGTTCTGTTGTTGCTGGTGTCCATCATCAACGTAAGGCAGACGTGTTTTAACTTTGTCTTTAACATCATGATCATCAAGCGGAATATTAAATTCACATTCGCATTCGGCTCAAGATCAATTGTTCTTATTTACTTACTTTCAATTTCACTGTGAGCGTAACATGTTAGGAAAGAGTAAGCAAAGCATCTTTTAAATTATATTTGATAGGATGAGTGCTCAAATGGAACGATGCAACTAACATAAGTAATAAAAGCGAGGGACAAATAATACCAAAATGTATACGTTTTTATTTAAACGATCGCTTAGGTGACGTCAGGCAGATCGGCAGATTGGTAAGCAGATACAGTGGTGATGCAGAAGTATTTTAGATAGAGGAAGGAAAAAGAAGAAGCAACATTTGGCTTTGTGCGTGTTTGAGTTAGATTTGAGAAGTGTAGAGATATAAAAATCTAGCGACGGGCAGCGTGTTGAAAGCTTTCGCCAAAGATCTGGGCTATCTTTCGCATTATTCGATCACTGAGAAATGCTATTACAATTACAATGTTCACCATGAGCTCCCGGCGACGATGGCCGCCTTGGGAAAGCCGTCGATAGCATGGGAGGTCTTCTGCTTGCAGATTTCTTCACTAGGCAACCAGTTTTAACACAGGTCTGCTGGAACATGGTGGAAATGGTTGCCTGGTGTTGCTAGGTTGATACTTCATCTGGCACGTTCAAAATTCAGACAGTGGAAACATTGGACGTCACTCACAAATGCGTAATAGTTCGAATACAAGAGTAACTACGACAAAAGTAGCATAATGTCTTAAGCTTATGCGTAAGAGTCCGAATTATAGGGATTACAGGGTTAGGATGGCCAACTCAATAAGTCGCATACATAAAGAACAGCCGTATGTATTTCTCAATGTGTACGGAAAATCGTCGTAGGAGTTTCGAAGTTGCTGGACACGGCCCTTCGCAGAATATCGTAGTGGCTGTAGTTAGCACAATCAGTGACACTAAATAATTAGATGTTTTACATATTCAAACTTTCATTTCCGGTGCTACACTTTTGGTACAGACTCTGGTAGTGAAGAATTCCCTTTCAAACTGTGGAGAAGTAAGTTATCGCTTGTATATACTTTGTACAGCAGCGGATTTCATCTGATGAAGCCGTCATGTCGGGCAGAGATGTTAAGCTTCAAAGGTTATCTGATCGTGATGGGCAAAGGACATTTGGTCCATCCATGCACTGGATTTCAACTCCGCATTAAGATCGTCATCATGGTTTGTGGAGATTTTGGTAAGTGATTATACAGACTAGGGAAGAACGTCGTGTAAAAATTGCGTTCTTGCACAAAAAATGCGAACAAAATAGTTTTCATATCAATATCCTCTCGAACGTCCCATATATCCCGTACATTATAAATTTACTTAGATTCTTTAATAATTTAAAGGATTATATAAAATTCATTAGGAATGATTGCAATAAATTTCTGTAAGTTATTCATATCCTTTAGGATAAAGCCAAGGTAATTAAAAACTTTGCTTACTTATGTAGCTTTTTCCATTACTTCGTATTCGATTATAGTTTCTTTTCTTTCACAACAAATCCTAAATTGAAGCGGACCGTTAACTACTGCTAGTTATATAGGTCAAATTGTTTTTCGCTATCTCTGGGCTCATAAGTCTTAAGGTTAATCATATAGGACACAATTTACTACTACTTTGTATTAGCCATAGATAAAAACTGACTTTGTACACATGACATGTAGTGTGCAATTATTTCATGAAAACTATAATTTTTATTCTAATTTCCAACGCTATAAAGCAATTTATAAATTGCAATTTTTTGTCTGCATTCGAGCATTTTTACAAAGGTAGCTACGGTTAGTTATGTTAACCATTATCATATTAGCATTTAGCTGGCATGCAAACAACACCTTAACCTCACTTTTCAGCTATCAATTGGAACAATCAGTGTGGTTTGTCAAAGAGGTATTTGTAAATAAGGATGATAGTGTCAGTTAAATAGTCCAGTCATTAAGCTTTGAAGTCATGTCATCCACGTTTCCTCGTTTCAGCCCAACACACAGTAGTAACGCGCGATATTCCCAAAAAGCAAATCTACATATAAATTAATATGGATTGAATGTTTTGAATGGATAGGGACTAAAGACTCGTACAAAATGTGATTTATGTATTGTCAACAAGCGGTCAATCAACCGTATATGGGTCGTTTAATAAAACGGTTAAACTGGTTACATATTAAACAATGGTTTTTCTAATGTTGACATAACAAGAAGTAAAATACATCTACATATGTATACGTTTGTACACAAAACCATTAGTAATAAATAAATATGGAGTAGCAACTAATTCCGAATGTCATGTTTTATGGCTTGCATAACATGTAATTGGTTTTTCGGTTAAAGAAACGTTTAATTAGAAATTGTGGAGGATTTCTTTTAATTGAATTTTTAATACGTAATTGCATTTTGCTTTTTAATGGAAGGGAATAAGGGAATAAGGGAAAAAGGGAACTTAGACACTCCTTACTTATATTAAATAAATCAAGACCAGGTCTGGTAAGCGCGTTAATAGTGTAAGAGAGTTAAGAGTGTAGGAGAAAGGCGTTTTAGCCCAAGACTTGTTAGGGTTTGCTAGGCCACTCCAATACGGAGAGGATCGTGAAGATGGAGCTATTATGTAAAGACCAGACGACTGGGCATGCTGACAGTAAAAAGCGCGCATGCATAAATCGGAAATAGTGCAGAAAGAAGTTGGAAAAGACGAATGCTTCTCTTTTGCTTGGACGTAGCGACAGCGATTTACCAGCTAGTTATTCTACGGCATTCGGATAAGCCATCCACGAGTTTTTTTCGCATTGCCACGGAATGGATCCTTGCAGATTATTGATCCCCACATTGTAATCAAAATAATGTAATGGGTACTCCTATGTCGCCAGTAGTTGGTTTTATTTCGGAATCTACTGGCGAATTTATTTCAACTATTCTTACTTCCGCCAGTAAATATCACGCAAACCTGGAAAGTTTAGTTTCTAAAGCACGATAGCGGCTAGGATGGAGATTAGGATTGAGCATAGAGGATGAGAGAAATAAAGGTTGGTCTGTGCAAAAGTTTGTAGAAATAGGGTTGGGATATGTGAAGGAGGGGATAAACAAAGGGTGAGCTGGATGATTGGCAGAATAGACATAGGTTAGGATAGACATAGAATGGGATAGGCAAAGAGTTGCCGAGACAGACCGAGTTGGAGGAGACAATAAAAATGTAATGGACTAAGTCAGGGAATCCCGAAGAAATGGCGACGGGAGTGAATTTACAGATAGACGAAGATTATGGACGTAGAATTAGAGATGCAAGTGGGCCAATTTTAGCACGGTCGGATGGACGGATAGAGTAGTAAATTGTGCGCAGCATACCAATGCGTATACGCATTGAGATGTGAATGTCTAGAAGAGTACAGGAGAGAATAAGTGAGCAGTGGAACGTTCGCATACACAAATGAATTGTTTTAAATCTTCGAGATCATTAAAACCAAGAATATATGGTATGGGAAGAAAAGTAACAAAAGCGCTAAGTGATAGCTATCAGCGTTGGGCACAAATACGTCACATCAAACCAACGTGCAACTTTTCTTTTTTTTTTGTTTATATTTTAGAACAATTGACTTCGGATCGGATGGACACTCATGTCAACTGATTTTCCAAGTTTCGAAAGAGCTTTTACCGGAATGCCTTTTAAAATCTTCTTCAGCTGCATACCCTACGCGCTTTCTTGAGTTTCTTAAATTGGCGGAGCAGTATTAGTCAAATGTGACGGTCGTCGAACGATTGGGATTGACGTAAATGAATCGGAAAACCAGTGCAATATGAGAAGTGATATTATCCTGAGAGGCAACAACTTTTACAAGTTGCCATTAAGGTTTCCAATTATTAATGCATCGATATGCAGCCAATCTTTGATTTTCTTGACGAGAGCCGATTTATTCCGATCAACTATTGATGATATTGAAATGAAATTTGACGCAGATATGCTAGCAACTTAAGAAAGAAAAGCTCCCCGGCCTTGCTCGCTGTGAACGCAGCATTGCGCGCATAAAGAATCAAATAACAATGTATGTAAGTGTATTTATATGTGTACACATATATATGAGCTTTTTTTCATTTTATTCGGCAAACATTAGAAAAACATTCAAATGTGAAAAAAGTCTAAATGAAAGAAAAAAAAGAAACAAATTTTTTTTTCACTGGTACTCGTAAGTATTTATGAAGCGAGCGCAAGCAAATATTTATTACTTTAACATTTACAAACGTGTTGCCATTAGTTAACTTCAGCTTTGATTGATTTCAATTAATCTTGGACGTATATAATTAATCATTGAACACTTTTAATATGGTTAACAACAACTCTCTTGACCAGACAAACTGAACGGTTAAAAAGGTTCAACAAGCACATATCCCCGAAAACCCATTACTCACAACGCAAACACAATACCCTCACGTTAATACGTACAACAACTACTAATCCATTCCATTTACCGCAGCAACTTGCAAAGAAACATATTTTCAAAGCCAAAACTTACAGAGAGTCTTAAACCTTTTTCCTTTCTTCTCTCTCAAAGATTTATCTCCTAACTAACGCATGCAGTGAAGTAGCCGAACGCTAATAATAATTCGTTTATTGCTTAAATATATCTTATGTAACAGCAGTTTGTTGTTCATTAGAAGGATGGAAAATTTTTACTCACTTTTTTTTTGGCTTTTTCAACTTACTTTTGTTTAATACGTTTTTCAAAAATTTTTGTTAAAGTTATTTACAAATTATTTCTAACAAGCCTTTGAATTATTTAAAGTAACTAATGATCACTGGATACCGAGATATTACTTATGCCAGTTTTGCTAAATATTTTTTTTCTTTCTCTCAAAAAAAAGTAAATAAATAAAAAAAACTTTCTTTTTTAATCAAAAAGAATTGTTTTCTGAAATCTTTCGAATTTCATAAAAGCATCAACGCGATCATTTACAAAATAATAAAATTGATAAATTTTGAATCATTAATCATGCGGCCATGCATGGAAAGAGTTGAGCTGAGGTAAAATCTAAGCTTGAAGTTAAAAATCTATATAAATACAAGTAAAGTAAATATACGTTTGTTTAAAATTTTAAATCACCGAAAGTTCCTCATCGAAGTGTGCTTTCATATATAGTCCGCGTCATCTTGGGGCTTGTACGGGATTAAAAACATAATAAGTGAAGCGAAAGCAATATTTCCTCTAGATGATGAGATGCTTAAAGGGACCTTCGAATTTTTTTCTCCCCAATTTACATCCTTTGTAGACTGGGCCACAGCAATGCCTGACCGGGTGTTTATTAAGAACAAAGATCTGAATACAAAAATAAATGCCACTTGTAATGTAAAACACGTATTTCATTAATTGTCGTCTGCACGAAAAAGGCCGACAATTATTAGTGAACGAAACTTCATCTTGGTACAGGTCAACAAAACACAATAAACTTTTCATTAGCCTTTGTTTGTCGGACTGCAAATTTTGACGATACTACTCCCTTAAGTCATCTAAATGGATCGTATTATCTTTGAAGCACACGCACACCGAAATCGCTCACCAATATTATAATGATAAAAGTATTTGGCCCGCATGCTCCTTCTGTGCTGTAAATGCTCTCTTTTTGGCTTGTATTCGACTCTTCTCCTTACTTCCATAATCACTCGTTAAGAACTCGACTTGTCCATCACTCCAAACCTTCGGAATTCCTTCAGTACAGCAAACTACGCACTCCCTCTCTCTCTCTCTCTCTCTCTCTGTGTGTGCGTTCAAACCACACAAGGCTTGCAGCTATGGAAATTGTAGCAAAAAGCAGTCTGGACAGCCATAAATGGAAATCCCAACGACTTAATAATTCAAGGAAAACGGCCTAAGCGGGCATTGCAAATTTGGGGCGACATTTCCTCAAATTTTTATGGACGAAATGTCAATTTACTGAAACCATTTTTTTACGCTTATCTGTAAATCTTATACATTGTTTAGCATTTCACTAAGATTTTCGAATAATTTTTACAAAAGCAAAATAGCAAGAAAGCAGCGATCGGAAGAAAATCCTTCCTAATATCGTAATGTATCGTATTTTGTAAAACTCTTTCTTCGATTAATTTTCCACTCATTGCTAAGCGATTCGGGCTTACTCGTATCGTAAACGCTGACGAGATTTTTCTTGAAATCGCTTGTTTATTCATTCCTTAAAATCAGATGTTAGGCCACATTTTTAATAATCCAGGCTAAGGCAGTGATAAAAGATTTCCTGAAAGTAAAATGGGAAGGAAGGAGCGCTCCTACGAAAATCTTATAGACCCTGAGTTTATGATCAGTTTAATCCACAGGTATGGTGAGTGTTTCCGACATTGGATTAATTGCCTAAATATTTGGACGTATGCTTGCTTACAGAGCTCTCGGCAATCAATAGAGAATTATTTCTATTAAAGACGTTTTTTCGGAAGCAAGTTTTCATGACCACTCCTCTTTCCTAAGATATATGAAGAGTCACTGCTCATGTGGTTACAAAAATCTTGGATTTCTATTATTCACTTACACATATTTGTGTAACTTTTCCCAAATTATTCACGTCCGTCTGTCCTCTTGCGTTTTATGAGGTCAGTGATATAAAAAAGTGAGATTTGAAACATGAAGCTTGACTTCTTTTTCTTTCTATTATTTCTTTAAATGGTATTTAAAAACGCGCTAAAGTCGCTTATAAACAGGACAGGATGGAGACTAAAATACACACTAATCGTATTTGACAAATATAAAGTATTTCTCTCTCTCTCTTATTACTAATTGCTACGTTATTATATTTGTAATTCCGGTAAAGTAGGTTTTCCTTAGATGGTGAGTGTCTAAGCTTCGTCTTAAGGCTAAACTTAAGGAATACATTTACTTGCTCTTGTATTAAATGAGCAAAAGAGTACAAAGACGCTTAACGTTAACACCTCGATATTATATTCGTAAGTAGCTGGTAAAGAAACAAAAAACAGTTTGTTTCGAGACTTTCGTTTGTAAAACAACTGCTGATGAGCCGTACGAGTACGAGTACGAGGCCGCACTGACACCTACTTTGATGAGATCATTTATCATTTTGTAAACAACAAAATGTTAAGGATTGAACTAAATGAGTGACCATTGTGTGTATTGTAACCTGCAAAATGAAATTCAGACTTGAAATAAATGTTGCCTCAGAAGAGGACACAATATGAAGAAATTAACTTAAAAATTCCAATTATTTGTAGAGAAATGTTTTTTTTTCATTTTGTTTCGTTTGACTGCTCAATTAACGTGAACTTGCCGGCTAAAAGTGTTTACAAGTTGATAGGGATTAAGATTGAGTTACGCGTTAAAATATTAAAAATCATCGTTTCATTATAAGAAATTATTTCAAAATTTAAAAATAAATATTAAAACATGTTTTTCAAGCGATTTTTTGAAATTTAATTCAAAAATTAGTTCACTCAAAAATGATGCACATAATAAGGGTATGGATAAGCGAAAAAGGGGGGGGGGGAAAAACAAAAAAAATCTCAAGCAAAGATAAGGTTCTTTTTGCCCTAAAACCAAGCTGCAGAGTAATTTTACTCTTTTTGAATACATGGCAAATATTAGCAAGTCTCGCTTTACCTTCACTCGCTTGTCTTTCCTATTTTTCTGTCCTCCACTGCGTGTGGTATATAAGGGTATAAGGGCCGGTCTGTCTTATCTCCTTTCGTTCCACCAACAGACCGTAAATTTGGCACATTACCATGCTTTGCCCCAAGGACGAAAGCTATGCTAAATGGTTCGTATCCGGCCGTAATATGATTAAATGCATTAAGCCAAGCGTTGTAAGGCATCTTCCATCATTGTGCTCTAACTTGAGTATTTTGGCTCCTGCATTTACAGAGTGTCAAAGTGTTTGATATTTGCCGACGATGGAACAAGCTTCGCCAATCTTTTTCGGTCCGCTTTAAACAATTTAGTCTTGCATTTGAATGTTATGTCACTAAATATCGAAAAACTTAAGCAAGGTATTATTTTCTTGGTCCGGTCTCCCTCTACCCCCTCACGATATTCACGTTTTATAAAATTCATTTTCGATTGATTTTCATTTCGTATCGCTTCGTACCCATGCAATTTACTTGATATCCTTACACCCTTAAGCGATGGAAAGTTATTTTATTTCTTCATTTGTAGATCAAACCGTTTGCATATATTTTCCTTTTAAAGTAAATTTATTCAACTGCTCATGCGTAAAGGTCTTGGGGGTCATTGTTTACAACATTGTAAAATGTTGTTGCTTAACTGCACAATTGCAATAAAGAATTTTGCATATTCGCTTGCAACACAATTGTGTGATTTTGAAATGTGTCACAAATGCTGTAGAGTTTTTATTAAAATTTATGCGATATTTTTTTTTTTTCTTTTTATATTCTAAGAAAATTTTAATGAATTTCTTTTCATTTATTGTTTGATACATTTTGCATTAATTAGGCGTGAAGTGTAAATGTGTAACAGAAAAATATAGAAAAAAAATAAAAGAAAAGAAAAGAAAAGAAAGCAAAGGTTCTAAACGTACAATAAGCAAAATAACGGAAATATTGTGAGAAATCATTTCGAAAATTTAAAGAGCCGTTGAGTTAAGTGTAACTACTACAGCGCATGAAGTTCACTTTTTTCACTTTTATTTTTATTTTAGTGGTGGATTAGATTTTGCATTTCATTTGATGAAATCGGAAGCTAGCTGTTGTATATGTGGGGAAATTTGAAATGAAAGTGACTAAGGGCTGAGTGTCAAAGAGAAATATTTCAGATAATTCTGTTTTCCGCGAAAATTGTCAAACTCCTCGTTTCCCTTAATGCATTTCTTCGCTTATTTTCATATTAAAGGTCGGCTTTATTACCAATCGTATAAAAGCTTTCCTTCCATGGGAATTCTTATTGAAAAAGAGCTCCGAAAAACAAACCAGTGCAGCCCAGATTTTATGCAGTGGCTTTTTATCAAAGTAGTATTTCGCACCAATCCATCATAAGATACTAAAAAATAAATCTTGCTGTTATGTGGATATATACGAGAGGATTTCGACATAAAATATGTCATTCCAATCAGATTTTCAACAGGTATTTAGTAAGAGAGAACACTATTTCCTTTCGAATACAACGCATATAACAATCTCTTCAAAATTGATGGATACATCGCGATGTGATTGCAGAAAGCTGCTAGGGAATCCACTTTCAATGGAATTCGCCCTTGGGCAAAAAGAACGCGTGGGCGTACGTGTAGCAAAATCGCAAACAAAGCGGCTTGCATTGGTTTGAAAAATGACGCCGAAACAATTGGGATATAAAGAAGAGTGAGTCCAACTCAACTCGTTTTCCAAATTGATGAACTATGGTTATATGCCATCCTACAACTATTTATACAAAGACGTCGTTGGTCGACAAAGTTTTCCGATCCGAACCATTTTTAATAGTTCTCGTCGTTGAGTCAATCAATTGCAGTGCACCAATGAATACAAGAAAACAAGGCAGACAGACAGACGGACAGACGAGTCTAGATGGATTCAAAAAGTGATTCCTAGTCGATAGATATAGTAAGAGATTAAGTCCTTCAAGGTGTTGCACACATTCGCTTTAACTTAATATACCTTTGTATAATAACTTGGGTAGGCCATAAAAACAAAATGTTAATCGGTTATTTATAAATATTTATTCATTTGTAAATCGAATTCAGCGTGTACTTAACCAATTTGCATGCGCCGGTATTTTTCTTCCTTTCGCAAACTGCTCCCCTCAAAGGTTTGGTTGCAAAAAAAAAAACAAAAATTGTCGCGTTTCACTACATATACTAAAAATTTCTTGTGTTCACGACAATGGCTTATTATTTTACAGTAATCCTGAGGGATATGTAAGGAACTGATTTTCCGGACGGCCATTTCTAATCACTCCAAAATCGCAACCGTGTGATTAGCCTAACAGCAAAATCTAGTGATCAATGATATTTATTTCATTGTCAATGGACTGAAATATTTTCATCCGGATTAAGTCTAACTTGTCTTTCTATTTTGGCCATTTATATAAACAATGTACCTTTGGGTTGTCACATTCTGTAAGCGTTTCAAACAGCAAAATGCTACTTCTTGTGATTCTCTCTATGTTATACTTTTGGTCTAAGTCCTCATATTAACTTCAACATTATCAGAATTGTCCAAGGCTTGACTCAGTACACACATCTTTCATTTATAATATGTTGTGTGCTTTCAAAACAAATGTACTTCACGACACCATCTCTCACTTCCAAATTTTGGGCAACTTACATTTTTTTGGTGGGCAATTGCTTACAAGTAAAAACATCGTATAATATTTTCTCTGTAATGGTTACTAAGTTCCTTTGTTCAAAAAAGGAACTTGTTCTTCTTCTTTTAAAAAAAAAGGCTCCTTTGAGGCCATAGTTCGCTAATTAACCAATAATTTCCTACGAAAGTGAAATTCTCTGCGGAGAGAGCATTATCAATATTATTATCACTTAAAAGACCTTGAAGGCTGTAGATTCGCTAGTAATGTTTTCCTATAAAATTAAGTGTTTCCCATTAAGAGATGCCATGAGAGATGTCTGGTACTACTGCTGCTACAAGTAGTGTCGAAGAAGACCATTTGACTGCTTTAAGTCAAAGCCCTGTGAAAAGCAACCATATTTACGTATGGTCTAAAGAGGGGATTGTTCGCCAATATGTCGTAGTGTTTACTTCTGTGTACATATCGATTAATTGAAACCGACTCTATGTTCTATAAATGCAAGATGGTTTTCTCCACATCAAGCTCTTGTTGTACTCTTTTACTTATGTGCAGAATCAAGCTTCGCATTTTAATGCTCCTCACAAATTGATTGATTCTATTTACGAGAAAGGTCCCAGCTCTTATTCTAGAGCGCTTACTACTAGATGCACTTAGTATATGCTGAAAGCCGACATTATCGGGTAGAGGAAAGGTTACAGCAACAGTCGCGCCAGTTGGCGGTCTTATCCCACACAGACTTTGGGAGAATTTGCAATAATTAAATAATTGATTAAATGATTTTAAAAAGTTTTCTGAATAATTATGTGCAACAAAAGTATCCTTTGCTCGATCTCCCAAAAAGCTACTTAGTCGGTAAGAAGCTCACCTGTAATTTCTCTATCAACAAACTTCTTACAGTAACGCATAAGCAAAGCACACATTTATCTTTACAAGAGATTTTGTTAAGCTCTCAAAGAAGATCCAAAAATATTTCAAATATGCTTAAATAGACAATTAAGCATTCAGTAGATGCTATAAAATTTCATGTCGACGTTAAAGAGACAACTTGAGAGGCTTTTCCATAAAAAGATTCGAACAATGCCACAGACAACTATACATTTTAATCTTAATGTACTAATAAATTTTCAAAATCTCTGCTTCACATGGCAACGTATAAATTGTGAAAATGTTATACTGAGGAGGACGGGCGATAGAATGAAAGGAAATCTCATTAACGAGAAGTTGTTCATATGCGGTCGTGCGAGTGAGTGTACGAGTATGTACTAAGCTATTACTTACGTTCGCATTGCTGTAATCTGTCTCGCATTCAACTTTGCTTTTTTTTGTTTTTTTTTGTTTTTCGTTTAAGACTTACACAGCAAAAAATTTAACAATTGTTGTAGGAATTGTTTAATAAGCTTATTATATATAAACTGCACTTAAAAGAAATCAAAGATATATTTACACAAGTGGTTAATTTACTCCTACTCCCAACATATGTTTCTAAACAATCCATTCAAACGCATGCAGTCTTGGCGAACAATGGCTCGTGCTACGCTAAATATTATGTCAACACTTTTAACGAAAAAGTGTTTAAATCATACTCTCGAAGTATTGATAAAATTTTGTCATGCATTCTCAAGTACGCTGTCTATCTGTCTGCCTGTTTGTTTGTCTGACTTGAAGAAAGGGTGCTCTCCGTTTCAAGGAGATGCACCCCTTTCGCATACGAGTTTCTATTTTTGTACAATCACTGATCATCTCGTGCTTGTCATAGGTAATACGGTTCGCTACTTGAAACATTCGACACAGTTGTGTTCGTAACAGTAAAGTGTTTTCGTTTATTTTCTTTGAAATTCAAATAAATTAATTTTAACATTTATTGCCTTACTATCAAATTTATTACCATTTTTGAGAAGTATTTTTTAATTATTTTCTATTTAAAATATTTTTGAAATTATTTGAAATGCGATTATTTTTAAAATGTTTTTCTTACTTCGTAAAGGCAGCGCTTGTTGTCGCATTTTCCTGGGGTATAAACAAAAAACCAATTTCGGGGGTTTCTCGTTTTACTAATCGTTGCTCGGATCGATTAGTGTTTTTGCCCAAGGAAATGCTTCGGATCAGATCACTTTCTCGGCCACTCCGCATATAAAGCCTTATTTTCGATTAGTAATAGTATTACCAGTAGTAGTATGGACGGGAAATTTTTTTTGGATCCCTCATCATATAAACGTTCCTACCGAAACTGAATCTTTGTATGGCGAATTGGCTAATTTTCAATACTCTTTGATGAAAATTCGTTCATAATAAAATTTGGACATAAAAGTGAACCCTACCGATTTTGGACCACAGAGCTCTATTCTTTGGATCCCACCCCATATAAGGATTTTAATAAAAATTGAGTCTTTATATGCCAATAATATTCTATGATCCTTCTATGGTCCTTAGTAAGTTAACCATAGGGAATTACGCAGCATATATAGGGGCTCTCATGAAAGCAAGCTTTTTCTATTACGGCAAGGTGTAATATGCGGTTCGTTATGATGAAAGCAACTGGAAAATTTAAATTAAGTTTACCGCAGTTTTCGTATCGGAGCATCCTCCAATAAGAGGGCTTTCCTGAAAATTATTCATTTGCATAAAAATTATGCATAATTTTTGGTGTATTATTAAGAAAATGATTGAATCACTATAGGGCATCTAATCATCGATCTTGCACGACTATGGCGTTGTTACGTGTTGTTAAGCAAAATTTAGTAATCATTAAAAAGTCGTCACATTTCCCAGACACATCTTACAGACCGTAATTAAAGTTTGCTTTCTTTAGATTTTACATTTTCTTACATTTGCTTGGACAATCGACAGCAAACGACAATCGAAACAATTAACATTTATTTAAGATTTTGCCGAAAATTCCTCTTCCCAATGATACGCAAATAAATCGAAGATTTTTGCATAATACACCAAAGCCGACGCTCGGAATCCTTAAGATTCTCATGAAATATTCGAGAAAAACTCAATATCGAAGGGTAGATAAATTTTTCACACATTCTCCCCTTTTTTTTTTTTTGTATTTAAACAGATTTTCATACAAAATAATCGTCTTTTGGGTGCTGCTCTGCATATACGTTTAACCGTAATAATCGTAAATTTGCTTCACATACCAGGTAAGCAACAATGGCTGAGCATGTCCTGCCACAAATCCAACAATCAGATCTACGCTCGCAGCTGGACATTTATATGCGATTATTTAGGGGGTAGTTTCACTTAAAGGCAAATATTGCTTTGTTTACATCCTATATGACTTTCGCTTTCTTTTTGAAAATTTACATCTTTTGTTACAATTTTTGCATATTTGTTGCTTAGACTTTCTTTTACTTTTTGCTTTATTTTTTAAGATTTTTAGATTACTTTTTTTTGTCTTTTTTTAAGAGCATTTTCACCTTTTTATGATTTGTTTTCACGACGTATGTTAATTTGATTTTACTTGTCGTTGCCTGTCCTTACTCGCTTGAAAGTGTCATAATAAGGCGTTATGTGCCGCAAATACGATTTTGTGGGATATTTGTTTTAATAAAACAGCTGGAGATAGAAAAACAATGATGTCTTGGTTTAAATATGCGGAGTAAAAAAAAACAAATAAATAATAAAAAATAAAAATGAAGTCCATCCCCAGTCATTAGGCGTCTGCGTACGAATAATATCTCTTCAAATTTTTATGTGATTCAATCCATGCATTATTTAACTCTATATATATATAGATATAGTTTCACTGTTAGAGGTTATTGTGCAGGTTGACGTGAGTTCGTGTCACGTGCCTCTGGGCTCCCGATCGCACAACGGGTTAATTGGATAAGCGATAGCTGGCACCCTCATAATAATCCTTAATGAAGGCGGCCTTACAACGTGCGGACAACGTGTTCAGGTGTGTACGAGCCATCTAGCATCTCATTGCTTAGCGTCTTCTGAAGATTTAAGGGGATGCACAACCAATAAAACATTTAGACAAGTGACCATTCCGCCGATAATCTGCTGAGAAGTGCATCGCACTCACTGATGTGGCAATCTTTCTTTGAGCAAACCGGAAGGCTACCGCAAGGAGCAGTTTGCCCTATGTGGAGAGAAAATGCTTTTGAAGGCGATATAAGAACGGCACTCACACGTACATGGGCTACTTCGTCGTAAAATCAAAACTGAAAGTTTTTATGGCCTCGCTAGCAGAGAAGTATGTCCTCTTTTCATCAAAGCAAGCAAGTACTTCTTTCGATGCTCCTCTTAGGTTCGCAATTTTTTGCTTGAAGAGGTTACAAACTTTTTTATGTTCCTCTTAAAGACAAAACTGAATAAGAAGATCCGCTGTGTTTTGTAGAAAAGATTCAGTGGGAACTAGAAGTTCCTTGCTTGAATCTTAATAAAATTATTAATAGAATTATTTAACTGATTAAGTTTTTCCTGGGTGAGAGCTACATGCTGAAGATGTTTGTGAGGTTGTGTTTTCCCCAACAATTGTTTATAAATGACGTTGTTGTATAGACAGGTACACTGAAACAATATACCTATACACATCCCGTTACAGCATTCACTGCTTGTACAGCGTCCGTCTACCTAAACGCTGATAACTCTCCCATGACTTTACAACTTTATTTATGGCCAGAGTCTTAGTCTAAAGGTCTCTCGTCGATTTATATGTTAAAATTTATTATATAAGTTTAAAAAGAACACTGCCTTGAAAGTTGGTTATCTAATCCGTAGAAATCTTTAGTTAGTAATCACTTTTTAAACGGGTCCTTTGAATACTTTACGTTAACGCACCGGCTTTTTGGGATATATGGCCGGATTGTTTCTACTAATGAGTTGTAATCCTGCTGGTATGGCGTGCAAAATAAGATAATGTTTCCTTGCAGGCATGGAACGGATTGTTTACGCTTGCAGCATGCAATGCGTGCCAACGTAGATATCATAGGAAACCTACATAAAACCGATAGGAAGAAGAAATTTTGCAAATTTCAGTGCGTGCAGTCCCCCAAATGTGCCAAATATCAACACATTTGTCAGGTAATGGGAAATAAGCGAAGTTTCTTCTTTGCCAACCTAACTGTTTTCGTGTTTTATTTTACTTTTTTAATAAAATTTTCGAAAAAGGAATCCATTTAAGCAATTGAAACTTCTTTCTGAAGTTCGTAAAAACTCACGAATTCGCCATTAGCCCTTTCGCTAACCACTTCACCAAAATTGCTGAGAATTTACTTTAGTTTAAATTCTGATAGCTCCTACTGCAGTAAAGATTGATTTAAAGAAGAAAACAAAAAAATTGCCTTAAATATCTACCATTTGAATTCCTACCATGATAGGTATATACATATATTTACAGAAAGAGCATCTTTAAAACAACCACAAGTAGTATACATAGAGCACAAAAAGTGAATCGGAAAAGTCACATAGTTGAAGTTCTTTACTTATATATTCTTACAGTTCATCTTAAAATATATATTAAGCCAGAAAAGTCTCTCTACAAACTTGAAAGAAACTTCATACATACAACCACGCAAGAGACGTGCAAAAAAGTAGAAGAAAAGAAAACGCTTAGGATGCCAGAAAGGAAAAAGGAAATAAAGGAAAAATCAAGTAAATAAAAAGCTAAAAGTATCCACTAGACAACACCAGCGGCAGCATTTGTTACAACCTGAACCTTATTGTGTAGTCACTAAAATATATATGTGCATCTGTGTAGGTGTCAGTATTTAACCTAAAAAGGTGGAGGTGCTGCACGGATGCGCGAACTTTTATACGAATTGAGTTAAAAAGGAGCAACGGCAAAACTCTGACTTTGGCAGCCAACCATAACTTAAAATGTACCTCAATAATAACTAAAAGAAAAACACAATCGTAAGAGAAGAAAAATGGTTGCATTCGACCGAGAAGAGGTGCGGAGCCCTCTTAGAGATAGGTTGTTAATAGTAAATAAACTAGGGATCCTTTCTATTTAGCTATGTGAGTCAAAGTATTGTAACGTGTATATGTATTCGTTTTTGGGGTAGCAGGCCATTGCATTGCAAATGCTCTCGAAACTAATTCGAGACATCTAGCGGCACTCAATGGCAACAAAATTGTTGTTACTTTTGTTTTTAATATATTTTCCTTTGCTGTCGCATATAACCATATACACATATATATTAATATATACGTGATATGGTGAGCGAACGTAATTTATTTCATTTAAAAAGCGACAGTTTCAGAAATTCCGATACAGTTAATGATAAGCATATGGGTCTTATATTGAGGTTAGAAAAGGCCATACATGCTCTCAGCATTGAAAAAAAAAAGATAGAAAGGGATACAACTATAAGCAAAAGTAAACGGAAGGCGTTACCTAACTTATTGCAAATAGATAAAGAAACCAAAAGAGAGAAAAAAAACCGAAAAACCATGAGCAAATTTTATGAGTTAAACGAAATGAGAGAGAAAAGAGAAACTTAACGAATAAAAATGAGTTGATTACTCAGACGAGATTCCAATAAGAGGGCAAAGCCAACCTATTCGATTATTTACTTACTCTCAAGGTTTCTACAATTAAAAGCAAGGGTTAGAAGAACTGATTTTTTTTAAACTAATCTTCATTAAAGTCTTGAGTGTTTTCTTGAACTCGGACTCCCACCGAATATTATAGAAGAAAAAAAAAAGGAAAAAAAAAACACAAATCGTCAAACACAGAAGAAGAAGCCCAACATGAACAAGTTGTTTAAAGTCAAAGGGGGCGTCTCGGTAAATGTGTGCTACAGCCATTTATAGAGGTGGTGAATACCACCTCTGCAAGCACACTGACACACGCACGCCTACATACATATGTATATAAACCTACATATATGTATATATATATACATATATATATATATATATATATATACATACATATACGACGTATATATATGTACGTTGGTTAAGTTTAATAAAATATATTAGGCCAACCCCATGCGTCCTAGGCGAACTCTTACTCGTTCATCATCCAATTGTACGTTTGCTCCAAATGGCGTAAACTTTGCTTTCGAAAACGCAAAAGGAAAAGAAGAAGAAAAAAGTGCATATAGTGTATGTATATGCTGCTTCTTACACAATACACTTCTACTTAAATTTTGCTTATATAAGTACGTATGCAATGGCTGGGGTGTTTATGGTCTGATTCAGTTGTGTGCAATCCAGTGCAAAGTACCATAACACTATTTGCCCTTATATACAAGAGTTCGTTTGTTTGCTCGTTCTAGTTGGTATGTACATCTTGTGCGTATGCATATATATATATATATATATCGAAAGGACTCTTGAATATATTTTCTCGCACAAACGCATGCATACATAGATACACACGGATATGACAGTATACTCTGTCATAACAGTTAGCAGTTTCGTGTTAGTGTCAATGCGTTACCGCACATGTGTGTGTGTGCGTGTGTGTGCATATGCACTTTAATAAAAACTTATTTGAATTTTAAATTGTTGTCATAAAGTTCCGTTACGTTTCTTGCTGTGATGCGGTTTTTAAATACACACATTTTTCTCTATCATTGTCCAGTTATCAGTTTGTTTTCTGTCGGAATTTGGTATTAAAAAAAAAAAAAATGATAATATTTTTTTAATGTTCATATTTTGAAATATTTGATAATTGTTATTAGGCTGATAAGATACTATTGCTTCTGCTGTTGTTTATTGTGAAAACGGTATTCAATTTCATCACACGTCTAATCTAATTAACAAATGTCAGATTTTAATACTTTAAACACAAGTCATTCGAAAACTTCGTACTTAATAGTATTAAGATGAGCATGTATTTGTTAGAGATTACAAATATCGTACGTAGACTGAAACCTTTGAAATGCTTTTTCTGTATTTAAAAACAAAAACACAAAAAATGAAATCATAATTTTAGAAAAAGGAAAAGAAAACAAATTTAAAACCAGATATTTTTCATTGTCAAAAAAAAAGAATGCTTTTAGACATGATCCTTCATTTGAAACCCCAACATTAATCGGAAGAAAGTATTTTATGAAAAAAATCAGACTTTTAAAGAAGACC
The DNA here is from genome assembly GCA_001077435.1 of Glossina morsitans morsitans. Lineage (NCBI taxonomy): Eukaryota > Metazoa > Arthropoda > Insecta > Diptera > Glossinidae > Glossina > Glossina morsitans. The sequence continues at coordinate 45,199 of CCAG010013858.1, read as the reverse complement.
TTCTATTTAATAAATATTATATTTTTACTGGAAAAGTAATATTCAATTTTATTAGCAGTGTTGGAAATCAGAGATTATCACAAAATCTACAACGACCCAATTACTTAAGCTACTATTTATAATTGCGTCGTTATAAAACAAACATTTTGGAAACAACAGATTTTCAGGAGATCTAAAGCCTATTTTGTCCACGTTCTCCTTTTTCCAATTTAATTTTATATCAATCAGTATGAAGAAGAAATTTTGAAAACCACCGATAAACTTGTTTACAGGAGGCATAAAGATAGCGGCAAACAGATAAGATTAGTTCTTAGGCAAATATTTTTGAACCCACCAAGTCTCAAATCAAAATCTTCTTGAATTTATATATAATATTATCGACAAAATTTGGCGATATTCGCTCGGTTTACAAGAGGTTCGATTCAATACATTTTCAAAACTTGTTAACAATTCACTCATTCCCTATCTCATTCCCTATCGTCTTGGAGAAGTCATCAAAATAGTAAGGAATCATCTGCTTCCTGATTCCCCTACTAAGAATTTATTTACTATGGTGACTCCAGATTTCACACGCAAGTCTACTAGTTATTGGTGGGGCCGGAGAAGTAGCAGTGTGAGTTGATGCCTGACTATGTTGCGTGCTCCTTATACATGAAAATCCAAGAGAAAGTTACATAGAAGACGTCCAATAAGTATAGATAATCTGAAAGGGAGGGCATACATAAATATAACACATGTAACGCCGATAGTCGTAACGCTTTGCAGACTAAAACTACTGGACAACTGAATGACATATGGCCAGTCACGTACTTTCGGCGGAAAACCTAAGCAGAAGCGATAGAGCTTTGGATACTTTGGCATAGAAAGAGCCGGACTGCTGGATGTGGTTACCTCATGGCATAAAATAATTAGAGGTGAAGAAATGCTTCGTCCTACCTAGAGAAGAAGGTTTGGACCCTAGCTCATATTTGGTTTCCCAGCCCACTCACTTGGCGTACTATCTGGCAAGCAGGATGGCGCCGACAATCGCTCGTCTGATTAAGCCTCCAAGACAGGTGGGGGAGTTGAAACCTAGAAACTCTTTGACCATCACGAGTTACACTCATTTGTGGCTTTCCTTGAGCGATTGGTGATATTAAAGAAATATTAATGGAATATTTCTTAAGCTTTTGGATTTTAGTGTCAATGATTTAAGGGCATGTATGCTCAGTCAAGTGCCCTGAAATCCTTTCTTTTGCTTTCAATAAATTGAATCACTATTCCATGAAGATGGGTGTAAGAACGGCTTGCATACCACCTGATATAGGAATTTCTTTGCAAAATCCTTGACTAGCAAAGCAGGGATTTCCAATCTTTATGTTACTATAACTTGGATAAATTGAAAGCTTTTTCGAGGGCAATTCATCCTATTTTGAAGTAGACATTGAAAGTATTTATATGGGCAGAATCCTGTTTTTTGCTTGAAAAGTAATGTACGAGGAAACGAAGCCTATGCGAACTTGCGGCCATAAACTAATTTTTTTGCTCGTCATCTTGGTTTGTGTGTGTGTTTCATCTCATCTTTCAATTAAAGTTTACAAAAAATAGTCCCTGTTTCTCTGAGCGAAGATTTCTTCTGTAGTATGTAAAATTAATTGTGAAATAGTTTTTGAATAAAATGTGACAGACGTCTGTGTTTCACTTTTCTTCCTGAAGGGGAGTGTACATGTGATTTATATTACGAAAAGTGCTTACGATGGAGACGATTTAAAAGTTATATCTACTGTAGTAGACAGGACATCGTAGGCAGATTTTTGTGCGCCAAACTATGCTAAATTCTCCAAGTAAACTTCTTAGTGGGAAATTTCACATATAATATATTGAACTTGATCCTGAACGTTTTCAGATGACAATAAATAAACAAATTAGATTCTATGTCCCGAACAAATATAGCTAACACTAAAATCGTGGGAGACAGTTTGTATGCCAACAACAGAGTTTACGGTAATATATCAAAAATTATATAAAAAAATGCCGTCCGAAATTAATGTTCACATTTCATAATTCTCTAATTTTTATCTCAAATTTGATAGGTAACATTAGCACAAAACTATATATAATGTCTGGAAGATAGTAATTATTTGAAACGATTTTGCCTTCTTTGTTCAATGGCAATTAGGCGTCAACGAAGCAGTGGAAATTAATTGATTCAACAAAACCTGATTGTTTTTTTTATAAACTTAACTTGCATTTTTTGCTAATAGAAAATTTTTCGATGAAAATTATAGTTAATCTTATGGTGAGAAAAACGTTTCCATAATGGGAGCTAGTATAATAGTACTCTCCAGATATTATGGCTCCATAATAAGAAAAATAATACTTTTGATCGGGTTGGTAAAAAGTTCTGAGAGCCTGTATATTTCGCAACAAAAAAAAAAAAAGGAAAAAATGAAAATATAAATAAAAATGTATACATAGATATATATATATATAAAATTAATTAAAAGAAGAAACCCTAATTATCCACCTTATTGTCGTATGAAACGAGCACTTTATTAGCAAACTTTATACTCTGCCATGCGTTTTTAAACTTTTCTAAACTTGATCTACTTTCGAAACAATTGTACTTTAAAGAGCTATTTAGAAAGATGTTATTTCTTCTTCCACTGCATAATAATGAAACCGTATAGTATTTTCCGGAAAAGTTGCCCTTCACTGAGATAGTGTTTGATAAGTGAATTCGATCATTTCTTCCGAGATTTATTCAGTGTTTGAGAAAAAGTTTTCAAGTATAGAAGACCGTCGGTAAGTTGTTAACCAATATTTAGCTTAAAGTTTGTGCTACATTTTTATAAGCAAACAGGCAGTTGAGGTTCGCATTTATGAAGTCACATTAATTTTTAAAAGTGCAAACAAAGCAACCAACGCACTTTTCCAACTAGCCAACCAAAAGACTTACAATACTTGAAAAGACTTTAATTTGAAAAACGAACGAAATAAACCATAAATTGATTTTTGGGTGGAGATTTTTCTTGAACCAAAATAAAGAAAGAAAAAAGAATTAAAATACGAAATAAATTTAAAAAAATAAACCTAAAAAGACAAAAAGTACAAAGAGAGAGAGCGAGAGAGAGAGAGGGAGAGATAGAAAAAGAAAAAAAATCAAATATACTTGAGGTAACCGACAGTAACACTAACTGAACTAATAAGAAAATGAACACGACAACAACAAAATCAACTAACTGACTGACTGCCGGTAGCTAGTTAGCTAACCGAGCTAACCGACTGGGTTGAGTAGCAAAAGCCAAAAAAAAAATATATATATATATAAAAAATACGTACTATATATAAAAATAAGAATAAAAAAATCAAGTAAAATAAGAAAAATATAGGAAAAAAATCCAATTGAATGAGAAAAATGCAAAATGAACGAACGAAAAACGATTCAACGAAGCAAAAGAGCTATGAGTGTAGTAGGATTGCATGCATATGGGAGAGAATATAGGTATGTATATAAATTAGTAAGTATATGTTGTTAAGAAGCCACCAGCACTAGCACCAGCACCAGCAACAGCAGCAGCAGCAGCAGCCATAGAAAACAGCAACATAAACAGCAGCAGCATGTTAAGTAGAGTGTGACTCAAAAGTGCACGGAAAATACATCGAAGGTCTTGCCCCGCTTACAATAGAGAGCACACAGCGAGTCAATGAATATGAGTATTTTTCATTTTCATCATCATGAGCGCAAACGATGCTACACACATGCGAGTTAGAGAAGAACGGCTGCTCTATACGGGAGGAGAGAGAAATAGAGTAGAGTAGAGAACATTGTGCTGTACTGTCATATAACGGGGTGGTTAATCGTATATTAGAGTATTATAGCTTATACTGAGCTACATACAAACACACTAACACCACGACACATTAGTTAGATTGGTAGTGTTGTCAGTTGTATATTGTACAGAGTGCAATGTTTGTTGTTGGCTGGCTGGCTGGCTGGATGGCTTTGGTTGCCTTTCAAGGTATCAATGTATCTGTGGGATTTGAGTGGTGGAATGAGAGAGATTTGTGTGTTATGTCGTTAGGTCGAAGTGGTCGAGTCGGGTCGGGTCGTGTACCTTTTGCCACGAATGTTTTGCCAGTCAGGCTCTAAGAGGCCTTACGAAAACAGCTGAGATTTTCGCTGCTCGCATGACGACGCGCATTTCTTTAAAACTTTAAACATTACTTATATGTATATTTAATTTTTTATAATTAGTTGCAAACGCAGAAAATAGAAAAACAAAAAATAATAATAGTAATAAATAATTTTAAAAAAATTACATATAATTTTTTAAATTCTCGAAGATCAAAAGGTTCAATCCAATGAATACGTGAATTCTTTTGCAATCGACACTACAAAGAGCTCAAGAGTTTAAACGAAAATAAAGAAAAGAAGTGAGTTTGTTTTTTTTTTTTTTTTCTTTTGGAATATGTTATATTAAAAAAAATAAAGGGGAAATTGCTTAAATAGATAAATAAAGTGAAAATAATTTAAATAAGAAAAGAAATAAATTATTCAAATATAATGAAAGTATGAGAAAATTTTAACAAATATATTGAAAAGATAAAAAAGTATAAATAAATAAATAAATAAATAAAATTAAAAAATAAATAAAAATAAAAAATTCTATGATGTGAAGAGAAAATATCTTAATTTTTTTTTTCAATTTTTTCTTATTTTCTTTTCATTGAAAAAGTGATTAAATGGAATTTTAAAATATTAAAAAAAAAGAAAAAGAAAAATATTATAATAAAATTTCTCTGAATAATTTTTCGGGTTTCGTATCAAATTTGAAAGGAAAAAACAAGACCGTTGTCCTTAGAGGCTGCGGCACCTAATACGAAAAAGTGCATCATTCTACTTATAATTGTGCCGAAACAACGACGGCCGCCAAAATGATAACGCACAACTCTTTAAGCGTGTACGGTGGCGGCGTTATGTGTGCTTCACCCTCGACAGCTCCGGGTTTCTTCAATCCTCGGCCACAATCGGGTGCGGAATTGTCCGCTTTTGAGCTGGGCTTGCCGCGTTCTATGGCTTTGGGCGTGCCACCACCCACCGCTTGGCATGACCCTAACTTGGGCGGCCATTTACATGCCTCGGCTGGGCCTGGATCTTTAACGAGCACGCAGAATGCAAATAATGGATCTGTGGGGACAGGCGGCGGCACAACGCCGTCTAGCGTAACCAGCCATCAATCGGTGGGCATTAAACAAGATCTTTCCGGCCTTACGGCTTCCAGTAATCAACAAACAAACCTGCAACAAAATGCTCAGCATCATACGATCAAAGAGGATCTCTCAAGTATGTCAAATGCCAATGCCGGCGGTCATCATACGTCAACATCGGCTGCGCATCAAAGTTCACACGGTCAGGATTTAGGTGGTATGCTAAAAAATGCACAAACGAATTGTCTGGTAGGAAGTAGTAATGCGGGCGGTAGCGGTTCGGGAGCGGGGACAAGTGGTGCGGGTGGCGGTGGAGGAGGCGGAGGTGGCAGTTCGACGCCCAGCTCACAAGCGAACAGTTCCCATTCACAAAGTAGCAATAGTGGCTCACAAATCGATCCCAAACAGAACATCGAATGTGTCGTGTGCGGTGATAAGAGTTCCGGCAAGCATTATGGGCAATTTACCTGCGAAGGTAAGTGTGAGAGCATCTTTTGTCTTTTGTTTTCTTCTTTGCGATGGTGGTTGGAATTTTTTAAATGACATGAACAACATCATGTCAAAGCGGCAATAAAAGTGTGGATAATGTTTGTGTGGTTGCGAGTTTATGCTGAAAACCTTATATCTGTTAACCTTAAATCTGTTTAAATGGATGATAACAACGAACACATGTAATAGTTGAAAAACGTGCGAAATAGATAAATCCGTATCGGGCATCGGTTGTCAAGGCATGTGTTTACTGCTTTGAAATCACTGAGCTTTGTTTGCTTTTACTTAAACCGACTCTTTATTATCTGTTGCTGAACATCCTCTGAGGGGTTTGTGGGGGTTTTTCATTCATAGGACTCTAATACTACAACCTATGAAATCTAAAATCAATCTCTGGTTGATACCGAAAGAAAGAGGAGATGAGATCTCTTAAGTTAGAAAGCAACTTTTTGCTTTACAAACACTTCTGATGAACAACCTTTCGATTGATTATTAATAATAAGCGCTTTTGGGTTTTAAAAAATATGTAGCGAAAGTGTAGCCTGCAGCAGTGCGTACCCGACGGAACTACTTGTTTACAAGCGGAATTTGATTACAACTTATATTTAGCACCTTTGGGTGGCGTGTAGCGTAGTTGATTGTATTGCGGCAATCACATCAGGTAGTAAACAATCAGTCCTTCTTACTTGTTTTTCTCGGCCGACGCGCTTCTGAAAAAGAATGGAAAAATGCATACAACATTTTTATGACAAATTTTTAACTTATAGTAGCAATCACTTTAAGTTATGAGACTTCGATCGATCTGCTAGGAAGTGCTTCAATAGTAAAACGCATATGATGTCGTTTATTCAAGGCGTGACCACTTTCGCAAACAACTTGCTTTAACTTCCCTTGCCTTACCACTGGAGACTGCAACTTTGCGCTCAGAGGAATAGACTAACAAATTTTCTGGCAAAATGACTTGAGCTTCAAAAACAGTGTTTTGGCGAAAACGGATTTATTTTCACTATTTTAAATTCCGCTCACGTGAAAATAGATAAATAGAGAAACTTGCTGAACTGAACAAACGACTTTAGTTAGGTTTACAGTACTACTTTAAGGTAACTTTAACTTAACCTAAGCTTGCTTTAATTAAGTTGGCAGCTTAACCTATTTCTTTGGATTACCTTAACTTCTCTCAATTAGTCTCAAAGTACGAAAATCGAAGCGGAAAATTTGAAGCTTAATCAAGGCTACATAGATGCAAAATATCATTTTTTTTAAGTTGGATTCTGTGATTCAGACAAAGCTCTGTCTCTCAAACTCAAAGGCGGGCAGTTTCTCTTTCTTTTTACGAACAGTAGCAGAGCAGTTTCAAAATGGACGGGCAAATTGATGCTCAATTCAGTACACGGACAGAAAGTTGGGTCGAATAGGTGGTCATGCCGAGGCATGGTCGACCATGGCCCTTAATAAATATCTGATGCGTTGGAGATGTCGCACGAATTCATGTTTCAAATTAAAATTACTCCGGCGATTAAAAGGAAGACGAAGCACATTAGGGTGGGCGGCCTTGCATGTAGCAAGTTATGCTAAGTTCTGCTCCCTAAGTAATCTAAATCTAATTCTAAGTTCTTCTATCTGCCATCTTACGCGTACTACTTTTCTCCATAACTTGTACACTTACTTTACCTGCTTATGCACTCTATGCATCACAATTACAATTGTAGATACGGGTGGACACATTGTTTGGATTTAAAGAAAACATTTAGTGACCAAAAATAAAATTGTTCCCCTTGCAATTATTCTAAAAAAATTGTAGGTCTTTCCCTTCTTCTTCTTCTTCATCATCATCATCATAGTCATACTTGAATTATCATTAAAAGGCTGAAATAAACTCACAAGCAGCGCTATTTGATTCGTTACACCTTAAGCGGGGCTTACAAGGTACATATATACATTTTCTTGACCTGCGGAAAAATCTGAGCCGTCTTTATATTATAAAATCGGAAATTACGCTTGTTTATCGGAGTTAATCTTAGATTAGTGTCATATCAATTTAACGAGTATCTCGATGCTATCCCAACGTATTTGAAGTGAATATAAACCTTTTTTAAAGGTAACATGCTAGGCCTGTAAGCTTCCGGTTGAATTTTTCATAGCGTTTTCGGGGAAAAGCGAAATTCAAAGGAAAGAATTTCTTTTGGAAAATGCATCTTCTCCTCCATCAACAAGAGAGTGTAAGGCATGTGTTAAGGCAATAAAGAAGTTGCCTAAAAATTTACAGTGACATCCACACTTAAGCGAAGGGAACCAATCTGTGTTTACCGATTCTTTCTTTCGGACCTGCATTGTGCTTACACTGTGTAACCCACATGCCCTGCATGAATGATCAAAACAAAAAGATAATAAACAACATTGAAGAAAAGGACAACATAGGGAGAAGCGCTGAAAGTAACAAAGCAAAAAACCGAAAACAAAAGTAAAAGTAAAGTAAATTTAAAAAACGCAAAGTAAAACACAATATGTTGATAATAATATTAAAATATTTGATGAAAACTTTGATTCAAATGCTTCCTAGAAGCGTCTCTTCGCTGACGTCCGCGCACCACAAATTGGTTGTAAAACAAAGACGCTTTTGCTAATTTTGTTAACTTTCCTTAAGAGGAAGAGAAAAGCCTTGACTTTTAAGAAACTTTCTGTTTCTATTTTCCTTTTTTTTCGTTTTCGGAAAAGAATCTTGATATTGTTATACAGTTTCTTAGGCGCCTCAGACAAGAAGTCAGTTTTTGTTTTTTAATTGTTTCTATCTGTCCATAAATAAATTTCGTTGCAAAGTAAAGAAAGAATTATTAAGAAAAATAAAGCATAAATTGTTTCTTTGCTTTGCTGCTCTAAAGAGGATACAATCAAAATATTATTTAATGAATGTTAACCAGAAAAATTATGTTTTAATTAATAAAAATTTAAACTCAATTCTGTGGCTACATTTTTTTCCTTTCAATTGGTAATAATTTCTCGTTTCATTTTTTTATTTATTTATTTATGTTTTTTTTTTTTTTTTTTGGTTTTCATAAAATCTTTCATTCATTCTCCTCCTCTCTGTGTTGGGCTTTTGGTTTTTTGTTTTTTTTTTATGCTATTTATTAATAAATCAATTTAAGAAAAACAAACAAACATAAAGAGGCGCGCATACCGGACTGGTGTGAGTTGGTAAACAAACATTAAACGATAAAAGCAAAGAAAGAAAAGAATTAATAACACGCCTACTTCACCATAAAGATCTTGAGGAGGAGAAAATGCATCTTATATGAAAAGAGAAAAAAAGAAAACAAAGTGAACTTTTTTTCTATTTCGAAAAAAAATTTATGAGTTTAAAAAGATTTTTTTAAAAGATTTCTTTACTCGCATTTTTTGCTTTTTTCACTCGCTTTTTCTGTAATTATTGTTGTTGGTGTTGTTGTTCTTGCCGATTGCCGAAGCCTTTGCTGTTTTGTTAAAAAGTTAAATGAACCCTCTTTTGATAATTTCATAAAACAAAAGCCATAAACTGTAGTATGCTACAAGCAACAACAACAACAACAACAACAACAACAACAATAACATTAACAGACGCATCAGCACAAGTATTATTCTGTGAATGAAAAAACAGAAAAACCTGTCATTTCTGGTTGTGTGTTTAATTTATCTTAGAACAACATTTTTTTTTATTATTATTTTCGAAAAAAAAAACAACAACAATAATAATAATAATAATAATGAACAACAATAATAAAAACGCAGAAGGTCAAAGGCGGATCCAAACCATACCAAAACTGAACAGAGTACAAAAATATACCTTTAGCTCAAACCCAACAACAAATCCATTTGAATATCTAAACATTTGATGTTACTTCTCTTTAGGTTATAGAAGGGTGGGTGAGGCCGGAGAGAATAGAGTGGACTTTAGGTAAAACAAGTTTCTTTGCCCGTACCTTCAGAAATACATGCACACTTATATGTTTTTAAATGCAATTTGTTTATTACTTTTGCCTTATAAAATATTAATGTTAAATGATAATAATTTTATTAAACGCATTTATTATAAAATTTTATATTATTTCGCCTTTGTTTCGCTCATTCACACACCGCACAATGCACCGCATACGGCGCACAATACTAATAGAGTTTTAGAAATCTTCAAAATGATTATCATTAATTTAAAACTAAGCATATATTTATGTATATGTGTGTGTACATGCGTGCAGCCTTTTTGTTATTTTTTTAATTTAGTTTTTATACGACTTTTTATGGCTTTACAGCAAGCAAATCAAGTAATATTTCAGTTTAATAAAGTGCTTGCATATGCAAAAAAAGTGCATTCATGTTGTATGCAAAAACGATAATTTGCCATATGTTTGCGACTTTATGTGGCTCGCGTTTTGTTATTACTGAAAGTAAGAAAAAAGAAAAAATTAATTTAATTTATTTGGTCTTTTTTGTTTTTTTTTTTTTTTGCTTATCTCATAAGACTAATTTTGCGGTTTGATTCATTAACAAAAAGTTAAAGAATTATTTAAACAAAGATTTTTTAATTTCAAAAAATAATACCACACTTAATACATCCGTTGGATCACGAATAAAGTCGCAACTTTCGGCGGACAATATTCGACTTATTCACGCACGTAATTTCCTTTATGCCAACCCTTTCTTATCGAACAATTTGTCCTGCCCTTCAAAGTACACTTGAATTTCGGCGATCACTCCTTCTAGCAAGCATTTGTTTGAGATTAGGGAACAGATAATTAGTTACTTAGGGTTAATACGGCGGACGTAGAAGGAGCTTGAAGTGCAATTCGTGCAATTGTGCCATTGTGGTGATCAATTTGTGGCACCACGCATGGTTTTAGTAAAAGGCCGTTTTTTTCTCCTCCATTTGGGATCGTTTTCTCCCCTGCAATATCGCCATTCCAGCGCTCTATTAATACTATGTCAATATTCATTGATCCTTTGCCCTTTCGCAACATTGCCGTTGACTACTACATCATGCGCACCCCAAAATGTGGGCGTCATAACCTTACTCGGCTTTCTCTTTCTCTTTTCATTCACTTTGCACAGTTGCATTCGAATGGTTATTCTCGATTCGGTTTTGGATGAATTCATATTTCATCCATTCTCGTTCCAATTTCGCTTAAACTGCTCGAAATGGGTCTCGGAGCAATCAATGCGTTGTTGTTTTTGGTCAAAAGTGAGGAAACGCGCGCGATGTCCAGAACAGAATTTTCTCATAGACAAATGTAAAAATTGTAAATGTATTGGCTTCTAATACTACTAACACACAACTTAATTTTCCGGTTTTTCGGAAACCTTTTTTTGTGTTCGGGAGTAACTGCTGATGTCGGTATCATCGGTGTTTGTAAGACCAGGTTTAACCTCAGGAAAGCGCTTTTCTCGCCTTTGTTTCGATGAAGCGGAGTCCAAATAACATTTGTTAGGTGATTGCTTTGTTTGATTGGCATTTATGATTGGTTTCGGAAATGACAAAATTACCATTACTGACACAACTCAAACCCCCTTTAAACTAATGGTTAGTATGCCTTGAAAATTTGTTGTTGTATGTTATTTGAAGGTTGGCCCTATCTAAAAGTCATACGGATCCATCTACACTTTAACAGAGCTATACGTCATCCCACGATGTAATTGAGTGGTGTCTTTTTTGCTTAAAGAACTGTGCATGAAAACACACACATACAGCCACATGTGTTAGGTGCATTAATCGATTATCAATATCAATCGCAACCGGAGATAAATAAGGCTAAAATCGAACACAAACGCGGTTATTTATTCCATAGGCTGCCAAAGCATGCGTTTCTGAGTTTTCAGGGGCTGTTCATCTTTCCAATAACTTCGTAAAAGTTTTGCTAAATTTCATTTAATCCATAATCCATATAAAAAGTTCACTCTGTGAACTTAGATCCACTTAAGTCTTCTATATGTAAGGTAAATGTGCGGGACATAGTTAATTAGCCGTTATTGCTGTGCAGGTTTCACAAAACTTGTTTTTAGCCGAGCTATTCTGTTACTGCATTATTGGATGTGAAAAATAGATTTTTTATTATTACGCAAAGGAAAGTCACTTTTAATTAATCATTATCAACGATTCTTACGTTCATTAACGCTAGCACAAGTGCAAACGTCAAATATATTCATTTGAACTATGGATCTCTAAAAACTATCCTTATAAGGTATGTAAAGTTTCTGAAATGCGTCACGTCTTCCAATTTCAACCTATGATGGCAACTTATCCCTTGAAAGCTCGAATATCGCTTAAAGTGGAACCAGTATACAGATGATTTTTTACTGAACTGATTAAAGCCTACCAACAGTTGAGGGTTAATCAAAAAATTGTCTTATCTTTGGATACCAATAGGGTTTATCGTATTTGCGGCATGACTGTATTGGCCGAACATCCCTTTCTCTTTCTACTCTTGCATCGGATTTTCATCTACACCACGATATGACTCAGCGAATCGACGACATAAAAACTGAATTACAATTTGTCGGCAAATGTTTTTATTTATCGAGACGATTTGTCGTCAATAGAAGCAGAGTATATGCGGCGATACTCTTAATGCAAAGAAATACTGGATGTGGCAGCAATATTAAAGAACGGCATGAAACTAAAAACCGACAGATTGCAAAATTTACCTAACAATTCATGTGTACAGCACTCGAATTTTATGGACTAAATTAATTTACCGAGTAAAGAGAATGTTTTTATCCAGAGGACTCACGAATATGTAGGCTACCAATCGATAGTCGATGTGTTGAAAACTCAAACCCACATTGACCAAAGATATCTGTCGAGCAGTAAAACCATACATAGTAGAAACTCGTCGTCATATAGGGAGTAGATTGAGTTTTTCCGATCTGTAGCAGTTCGCGAGATAATGAAAATGATGACGTATTCCCACTTCCACTGTTCTGATATGATTTGAGCAATTTCTCAAGGCTTCTTTATGATGAACTCTACCCAAGATACGGAATTATTCTCCAGCTATGAACCTGCGCTTCGTACCGTGGTATGGTAAAACACAACTTGCGAAGAGGGTGAATTTCTGTGTAATTGTGATTTCAAACCACAAGCGAACGACATTTGCGAAGATGGGAAACAACAAAATAAGACTGTCTACATCATTCGACAATAGTGCCTGGCTCGAGAAAAATAAACGCAATTAAAATATTGTTCGTACACACCGGAGTAAAATGAAAAATTATAGCAAACAACACGTTCAAGAGGCGATGAATTGAAAAATCCCGGACGTAATTTCCGCGTTTTCGCGGTCTACGCTGGGCTACCCTGGCAAGGACCGTGTACTTGCCGGCCTTCTTAACCACTAGGCAACACGGTAGCCTCCTTCTTGCCTCTAACTTGAAGTTTTTAATATGAAAGAAGAAGAGATGGGTTAAATTTTAAAGTAGTGACTAAACCCAATAGGTGTTACAGTATAACACGTTGAAAACCAACAGGTTTTTTAAAATAAAGGATTAGTAGAACTTTTCAAATACGTTACCATTGTAAAGAAGGACATTTTTGATGCAATTTAAACGTACTACGACTGCAACTAACTTACGAGTCCACGGACTGAGAAATCTTTTGAATCTTTTTGAAATAATACGTATCTTACGTAATAATCCGTTTGTGGCGTTGTTCCGAATATATGGTTTCAGAGGAGCGCAATTTTGAGAACGCTCATCCTATCAAATTATACTTCAAGCCATTTGACAGTTAAGAAGAAAAGAAACGTTGTAGTATTTGTTAACGCGATCGAAAGCAATACGATTTCTAAAAAAAGAAATAAGATTTCCATCACTTTGGCTGTCGGTTATTCTCGTGCTGTCTATATATGCAGCTAGACTGACTAAATTTTAAAATGTTTTCTTTCATACGAGCCCTTTCATAGAAATTGAAAACAGCAAACATAAAAAACATATGACGGTCTTAAGCCATTCATTTAAATTTAATTACTTCACATTATTGCTAAAGGTAAGACAATCAAGTCTTAATGCTGCTCCAAGCTGTGGCATTCATTATAAATGAACTTTGGATTTTATTTATTAATATTTTATGCTTGCCTCTCAACCACGTTGTTGCCGTAGCTACTGGATTACTTGTTTGTGATCATTTAGAAATTTCGTAGCCCGGTAGCCAAACATTGTAAACGAATGGGTCGGAATACTGTTCTTCTTCGCTTTTCGTATATGTTTCGGGGGACTAAACAAAAATCTCAAATTTTGCCTAGACCCATAAAATACGCTTCAGTTTTGTGAATTTTCACCTTGGAGCCATCCTTTGAAATTTGCAAACAACTAATAGATATCGGGGGCCAGATCTGCAAAACACGATGGCAAACAACATCGCAGTACTAACCATCGGATAGAACATTTCATCTTCCTTGTTTTGGGCGATGTTTCGGCAATCGCGTCTTTCCTTCAATCGAATCAAAAATGCCATGTAACAGTCGCGGGTAATCTTTGCTCCTATTTCAATGTAGCTCATGAACGGCAGGACTATCCGCATACTAAAACACGCATACGATAACTTTGCTGATTAATTGTTACGGTATTGATCACTTTGAACGACTTTTATAAAACATTTTTTGATCGATTTTTCACTTAATTTTATTTTAATTTTCTGGTTTAATTGCTTCGTGAGACTGAAAATGCTTGCCGCTTAGGTTTGAAAATATCGATCGGATTTCGTACAGTTAAACACCTGGGAGACCGAGAGAATGCAGGTTGCTGTTGATCCTTGCTTTAAGTATTCCTAGTGCAATTGGTTTGGCCAAAGCGAGAACAGGTCTAGTTGGCCAAAGCGAGAATAGGTCTATGAAAAGCTTTTCGTCGTCTAGCATCGTGTTGCAGTTCGTAACGCAATCCTCAGCCAGTTGAAGTGTGACATAATTTCCGTTTTTCTTTTTGCTGAAAGAATTATGCTGAGTTTGCATAATTCCGTCACACTTCAAAGTGGATGCATATAACGATATGCGATCACACTACAAAGTAAATAGCGCCGCAAGATAAGTAAGCTCGACTCCAAAATTAGTGGTTATGCCTTCAACTTGAGGACCTTTATAGTGATTTTCTCAAATGCTTGCAACTATAGTAAGTTGTCTTTTTGTAATCTTGAATGAATGAATTCGATCATTTTCATCTCTGGGCGACTGCACGAGCTATTCGTTGTTATTCGCGGGCTGACGTCAATTAATGCCTTAATTTTGTCGTCATCAACTTCAAGTTTACTTCGAAAACACGGTGCATCCTCATTGGATCGCAATTTAGCCGAACATTTTTGACACTGGTCTTCTGCCAATACATTTCCTCCATACACATCGGATAATTTTTTTCTTGCTTGAACAGTAGTTTTACCTTTCCGGTGCCGAAAATGCTGCTTTCCATTTTCCATGTAAGATAAGACGAATCAAACAAACTTTTTCACAGATAATATCAGCTGGCAAAGTGTATAATGACAATGCGAGCTAAGTGTGAAGTTGATTATGGAAACATACACATAAATCCAGTTTTGGGAAAAAGCGAAACGAATTTTGATTACGGCTGACTTAGTCTATCGCTGGTTAGTTAGTTCTAGAAGAATATTCGGTATATAAAATGGAAAGTTAATTTTTTTATTATTTAATTGATTAGGCAGATGTCAGTTGCATAGCATTGTTCAAATCAAATTCGCCCTAAGAATTCCGTGAAAACGTGGGCGCTGGGAATAGGAACAATCTTTAGATTTCTTGGTATACTACTAGAGTGATTTTCAGATGAACATTCTAAGTACCGTTATAACAAGCATGTAACAGAAAATTGTGGAAAAAAAATTCCTTCTATGAAAGAAAGAGGAAAAAAAATAAAATAAATAAAAACTAAGAGGCAAGAAAAAAATATGCAAAATCATAATATATTGTCATATACTGGTATAACACAATTAATCTTTCATGCATGTGCGGCATAATATTACTTAAGGAGTTTCGTTTCTATATCTCATGCCTTTTTTTCATTATTTCGTTACCGTCTCAAGTAAAATACCTTCGCATATATATATTTATATACGGATCTAAGGAATATGCATTATTATGTAAAGCTCTTAGAGTAGAAGCCGTAAAGCGGGCACGTACAACAGTTTCTTACAACAACAATAATCATGTCCAGGTTGATAAAAAACTAAAAGAAAAGAAATATAAGCAAGCGAGCGAAAAAGAATTTGTTTGCCCTTCTGTTAAAGTTGGTAAAGGAATAAAAAAAAAAAGGAAGAGAAACAGAACAAACAACAAAAGAGCAGACTAGATTTCCAAGGGAGAGAAATATATACATGAGACAGACAGTTAGAAAGACGGACAGTCAACTAGACAACCAGATAGACGTTCTGCTTATAAACGATCATCAACAATAAACATTAAAGCTTAGCAAATGCCGCGCGCTTTTTTTTCTTCATTTATTTATTTTTTTCTTCTTCTCGTAGCTTTCCGTCGCAGTTCTATATATGATAGCATTGTGCAGGGAAGAAACGATCTTTTCTAAGCACACATAAGAATATGAGTGAATATCTAAAGAAATGTGTTTTAAATGTACGTTTATATGGTTGTGTATCTATGCATGCATAAAGTAAGTTTTAAACATGCACGTGATTGTTCTGAGTGGCTTATGGTTTCATTAACTAAAAAGATACAAAGAAGAAAAAACGAAAACCTCAGAAAAACTCATTTCATTGTAAGAAGTGCGTTAGATATGAAAGATGGAAAGAATTCTTTAAGGTACGAATAATCTCTTTGCTCTTCCACTAAATTTTCATTTATATATATATATATATATATATATATATATATATATATGTATTCATATGAATGCATATCTATGTGTGTATAGTTTTTCATTTTATTTTCGTTTTGTTTCTGGGTGGAATAGTTATAAAATATATTTCGAAGAGCTAGAAAAACTTTTGACAACATGTTGTTGGTGTACTCTAGCATGTTAAATTGATTACTATCGTGTTTTAAATTACCATCAAGGTGTGCGTATGCCTAAGTGTGCGCTTGTAAAAGCAAGTTAGACTTACTTTGCACAAAAAAATATTAACAATAATAGGTAAGAAAGTTATACTCGCATTTAAGCGAAACCTAGGCACCCTCTGTCTATATACATCTACAACACTTTTACATCTAAAATTATTCAAATGTTCGGATCGACATACAAAGATAAGTTTGTTTTTTTTTTTTTTCAAAAACTTGTTGTAACTGTAAGATATACTCCGCGGAAATATTGAACAGGTATTTTTTATCCAAAATTATTTTCAATGGGTTTTTTTCATTTTCAATTGTTCCTTAGAAGCTTTCGCTATTAAAAGGACGAAAAAGATGCATACAGGTGTTTGGGAGCCTCAAATCAAGGGGGGAATACTAATGTGATCTTTACATTGTATTCGATTTCAGTGCGTGTGTAAACCTTACCAGGAATTCCTACCACAAGTTGAGCTAAGCTAGCATTAGCCCGGCCGAGGTATCTACAAGAAAAATTGCATTTTTCCAAATCATATTTCAATGCAATTATGTTGTTGTTAAAGGATTACATAATAGTTAATATCTTGCATGCGATTCGTTTGGCATTGTTGGGTACTTTTGCCTTAACTTACTCTATGAAAGTCAAGTAAGTGTGTGGGTGGGTAGCAAGCAACTGAAACCATACAATTTTGAGAATTTCCGTAATAACCAGAAGAGTGAATGCTTCGAGTTCTCTACGATCTATATCATCTATGGTACACATAAACGAGTCGGTTGGCCGGAGAAGTCGCTTCAAATCCATAACTTAGTAAAGTCGTTATTTCACGTGTTGTAAATAAATGTAGGCCACGCTCTACACATTGATTTCAGTACAAAAGAAGAAAAAAATAAAGTTATTCAGTGTTGTTCGGAAACGCAATCCGTTGATAGCGCGGCGCTGAACAAGCTGAACAAATAACATTTTCACAAATGCCCCGCCAGGCCAGATATTGCAACAATCGAGATCGTTTGCGGGAATCGAAGAGGTTATTGGACCGATTCAAAGACCCAGTTACGACAATTCGATTCTACATTCGTGCACAGGCATATGAAAATGGGAAGCCTATCACTCAGATTTTCGTTTTTTATTCAAAGAGTCGAAATTATTAATAATTAAAAGAAATTTAAATTAAATTTTGAAAAAAAAAATAGAAAATTAATTTTGTTTAAAAATTTATGATTTTATTAAAGACTTTCAAGTACCTCATCAACGAGTCCACGAGAGCGAAATTTTGCTTTTCTCACTTGTCAAATGTCGAATGTCATGGCAAACGGTATTTGTATGTTAACCGCTTTGTCCATAATTGATATCAAAGTATTTCTCACGATAACAACAAATACGATGATAAACTTAATGTATTTGCTTTTCGGCGATACATATAAAGACTGTTTTTTGCCCGCACTTAACTACCTTTTTGCGTCGGCTTAACGCTTATTGTGATTAATCCTAAATATACAAACATTAGTTTTAACGAAATTAATTTGAAATATTGATGCTGTTAGAAAGCGAAGCGAAAAGTATTTTTTATTTCACAAAATCTCTCTCTAACTAACCTAATGAAAAATTGTCGACTTCAATCAAAATCACACTTAAAGCAATAGGTGGGCCTTTGTCTGTTTGTGCGTGTGTACGCCTGTCATTCAGACAAGAGCTTACTTACTATTCGTTCACGTGAAACGTTTACCCGATTTTCATTTCAATTGATTTCATGAGATTTGCTTAGTATCCTAAGAGTGTTAAACATATATATGTATATATATACATATATATATATATTTAGTTCGAAACTATTCGACATATATATGTTTAGCTTTCTTAATAGATCGCCGCCGTCTTTTGAGGTATAGAGAACTTCTTTTCGTATTTAAAAACGCTTTAAATTTTTTTATTTACTTCGGTAATAATGTCCATCAGGAATACCCTGAGCAGTTGCTGCCTTTTAAACACTTTGTAATGACATCACCGCGATGTTTTCTTCTTTTTGATGCACATTTTATGGGTGTGCTGTATTGGAAGTAAAAGTGTCTTCCATGATTTTATTTGTTATTTTTTCATACGGCTCCGCTAAGATCTTGTCCTCCGTCAACCATGCGGCACAGTGCTCATGCAGGGTAACTTAAACAGGATTTGCAGCTGAGCTTAAAAAAATTAAGACAAATACATAGGGAGAAGGAGGTGCTACGCTTCTATTGTACATGACGGCAAGACGGTCGTAACAGTTTGCCCTTTTTACTGTATAGCAAGTTAAAAATTTACTCTTGAAACTTTTAACCACCAACATAACTTTTAAACTCTTAATATGCTATATATATATATGGTCGATTCGTTTAGGGAGTATCTTCTCATTATTTAACGATTTATTACATAAATTCAAAAGAGAACGCCGTCATCCGAATGGAACGTTTTTCAGAAGAAAGTCTTTTGTCAAAAAATAGATATTAAAAAAAAAACAGTAAGCAAATTATATTCGGCCGTGACCACATCTTTTATAGCCATCATCATTATCTTAAAGGAGATTTAAATAGGAAAAGACCTACATTTTTGTACTCGGGCCGCCGGTGCCGATTTGTTCTATTTTCAGAATAAAAGCGAAAAAATTTAAATGTTGTATGTGTTGTACGTTAGGAGTGACAAGCAAAACTACGAAAAGCAAAGGCATTCACAGTATCTGTTGTGTAGGCGTGCGGGCGTTGTAGGCAAGCCCTTTGAAAAGTTTGTCTCATTTTCAAATTCTTTTGTAAACTTGTGGGCGAAATCTTTACTTTTGCGAATGGAAGAATGTTGACCACAGATCGTACACAGTTTGGCGGACGGACAGATGGAGAGACATGTTTAACTTCCAATTTCGAATTTGAAACTGGCCAAGAATTTATATTCTTTGCGGCGTAAATTGAAGAATCTTTTTAAAAAAGTTTGCTGCCAACGTGAATGCAGTCATTGCAACATTGCACTAATCTTTGTTCAAATGTTTGATGATGACTTATGGAGCAATCAAAGCAATTCAGTGACTAATTCGTTATATAAATATTTTTGCTTTTTTCACTTAGAGGGAACTTTTTCAAAGGAATACTTTTGTTTTATGTCATTTGTTACTTTCTCTCTCTTCTCGGTAGATAGATTAAGTGAAAATGCAGCCATTTTTTGGGTGGGGGTGGGTTTAAATTTAAGCCATTGTAATACTTGACAAAATCTCAGGCGAGCCTTCTGGCGCAGAAGAAAGCTATGTCTGCTCAACAATTACAGTTCAACCGAACCTTATTTATAACTGCTGGCCAAATATGACAGCACGAACAACTAATTTTGATAGTCTTCGACAACACTCAATACTTACATTTTAAGAGAATAATAAAAAATTGTTTATTAAGGTATCGTACTCATCTTTCTAACTCACATCTGATCTTGTAAGGAAAAGGGCAATTTTTGACTTATCTATATGTGAATATCTAGAGAGAGAGGGGCAAAGGGAGAGATTTAAAGATCGCATTGGAAATTGTTCTGCTTCACTAAATTTTTATAAAAATTTTGACCTTGACATTCTTGATCTGTAATCTGTTTTTCATACCTAATCCAATTTCTCTCCATTTTATTCAAGAATACAACTTAGGAAGTCACAAACTAAAGCTAAGGGGAACTTCCTCTAGAATAATGATTCTCGCAATTCTCTCACAATAATTGTTTTGTTCTTCATAAGGTTTCTTTAACTAACTGCCTTGTTCTTTTTGTTGTCATTGTTGTTGTTATACAGACTTGGCTCAACTCTTTTGTATGTCGCTTTTTTTTTACTTTAATATGAATTTCTTGTACATATGATAAATTATGATTAAATTAAAATGTGTCTGTGGTTGTGTGTGCCCATGTATATATATATATATATATACATATATGTATAAGAGGCTTTAAAGCTAAATGAAAGACTGAATGAATTAGCGACAACATGGTACATTATTCAGTTTAATTGTTTGACGTGGGAATCTTAAAGTTTTCTTAATTTTTTTTCTCTGTTTTTTTTTTTTTTGTAATTTTTAATTCGAAAAAAAAAGCCCCAAAGAATAAAAAAAAAGACTACATAGAAAAGAAAAAAAGAACGAAAAATAAATAAATAAAATAATATTTTGATTAACTGACATGTTAGTGAGTTTGACGTTAAAGCTTAATTTTTCATGTTTATGTTTGCCTCGCTGCTTGCTTATTAATATTTAAGTTATTTACAAATTTTAGTGTAATTTTCTGCATCTAAGCCTTCTATTAGTGTTTACCAAACAGCGAAATTGCAAAAAAGAATTTCTCTTTGTGACATTGTCTGCTCATGTTGTTATTTCTGCTTATCGTTATTGTTACTATTCTTGTTGTTGTTGCTGGTGTTGTTATATTTTTAACATGTTGCATACATTTCCTTTAACATTTTTTAGTTATGTATATATATATATTATGACATGAGCGACAAACCTAAATAAGGTTGTTTACGTGTTGGGGTCTGTGTGCAGAGCGTTTTAAATGAAAGCAACACAACAAGAACAACAACAAGTATGGTAAAAGAAACTATTGTTAAGTTAATGTTGTCACACAGTTGTCAAAGAATGTGTGCATAGGTACACGAGTATGTGTGTGTTATATATTTGAGCATAAGTTTGCAAAGCAGAAATTAATTACATTACAAGCCGGGCTTTGGCTGAATATCGCGCTAGCAAAAGATGACAATTTTTTCAACTCGTTTGCCTTTCATGGCTGCTCGGGCGGCTAGAAAGGGTTTTTTGCCGACTTTTGAATTTTCCCGCCGTTTTATTTATTTATTTGTTTTTTGATTTAATTATTATTATTAATTTTTTTTTTTGATTTTTAAATCTTTAAAATTACAATTTGTTATTTTGGTTGTTGTTGTCGTTGTTCTTATATTGTTGTGCATAATTTGAAAACTACAGTTAACGGCATAAATTTAAATTTTTATTAAATAAAACTTTATTATGATGTATATTATGATATATATATATATATATATATATATATGTGTGTGTATATAAGTTTTTTTTTTTTAACATTCAAAACACGATCATAAATCATTTCGTTTTTAACATTTTCCTTAAAACTTTAATTACTGTTATACTACAGCAACATTAAATTGCAATACTTTATGTATTGCATTAATTGCTATTTTACTTTAAAGCGAAATGAGCTTTACTTACAATTCACTTAGATTTTTTACTTTATTTTAGTGTTAGCTCATTCATTAACTTCAATTTTTATTATTATGACTTTTTTCTTATGTTTATTTATTTATGTATTTTTCTTCTCTTTTTTTCATTTTTTTCATTTTTTTATTTTTGTTTTTCTTTCAACTTCTTTTTCCTTTTTTTCGGGACAAAGCTGCCTTGCGACGTGAAGCCCTTAAAAATTGATTTTCTTAAAATCTGTTTTCTTTTGTCTTTTAAAATATACAAGTTGGCAAACAAACACGATTTGTTATAGTACATGATCGTGATCATAGTGCTTGTGTTAGTTAAATTTCGCTACAGTTTTAAACGAGAGAACGAACTACAAAATTTGTTGTTAGTTTACTAGATTTTTATTTAACTAAAATGTAACGGTTTAATTAATTATTTACGAAACAGAGAAATGGTGCCAGCAAAAGAAAAACAATAAACAAACATATAGGAAAGCTTGGAACGAATTTCAGATACCCATCGCTTAGACGCAAGCATATTAGTTGCGGATCAACATTTTTGCTATTCAATAATGGCCAAGCGAACAGAGAGTGTAGTGCAAGCTTTAATAATGAATAGGAGAACGATGAGAATGACAGAAGAATCGACCGATAGAATGGATAAGTTGAAGAAATGCGTGGAAAAAGATCAAAGAATTAACGAAAATAAAGGAAACAATCAAAGGATAAGTGAATAATTTAGCTGTGGATTATTGGCGACAAATAGGGAAAGGAAGGGAAAGACTGGCGAAAAACCATTTAAATGGTTTGTAAAGCATATATCTTAGCACTGTTACGCACTAAAGATTGAAAGACTTCCCGAAGAAGAGAGAGCAAAATCAGCAACTAAGTCTGAACTAAGGCTAAGGGAAGAAGCACAAGCAAATGGGCGTTCAAGGAAAAGCGCGAATAGCTTTGCAGACAATTAATTGATGGATAAGCTCCAAGCAGCGGAGCATATCAACCAATGACTTGGACGGAAAAGTGGATTAATAGGTTTAAGAGAGGCAGAGGCAAAGAGACTTACGAATGAACTCTGTTGCGGCGGCAGTTGAACAGGCTTATATATCAGGTTGTTCGCATTAACATAGTTCAGCGGAGTCATGAGGCGTATAAGTCACATCGCAGAATCACACCTCTCTCTTTGTATTTACAAAGTTGTGTAAGGGCAGCAAAACTAATGATGATATCAGTTCTACAGCTACTTTTCCCAACTCGGTTCCAGATTAATTGCTGCATTTTTTAATTACTTTTCGTTCACTTCTTGGTTCTCGATAGACAGTGAGTTTCTTTCATTTTTGTTTGCCAAAATCGTTTCGTCAAGAAACTGAAATTTTGTTTTTTTCTGTTACGTAGCCAATGAATGTGCAAAGTACGTGCAATGTCGTCTTGTTCTCCCCGGTAGACTATCGATTTTTGGCAAAACCTCAAACTTAGCCACGATTGCAAAAGTTGATTCACTTGTTGTGTTTATTTCATTATATTTTGAATTTTCGATGTTCCCTGAAATCTCCACAGACTTCAGGAATATGGGTTCTTGGCATTAGAGTCAATTACAGTTTCCATTCAATGATGTTTTTCATTAGATATGTCTCGTAAAACTGTCATAGGTTTGGAGAGTACTAGAGGCAAGTAATACTAAAGGCCACCATTATATTTAAAATTATTATGATGATGTTTACTTTGTGCACGTCCACTGAAATTTCAAAAAACATTGAGGATATTATAGGGACCTGTAGCTTTTATTCTCTAATATTGTTCTTTGCATATACTCCTCCTGTAAAATGTCCATCCAATTGAAGAATACAAGAAGAATACAAGTATTAGAGCCATTTATAGGTTTATACCTATTTTTAGTGTAACTATTAGTTAAAGTTAATTTTTACTAATTCAAGAGTGTGGCCCCCAAGGAGTTTCTGCTAAAGATTCTATATTTCATTCATACAGTGATTTATTGGTTGTTACGAATCAGCCGTCACTTGCAAGGCGAACCCTCCTTACTAGTAAAAGATAGCGTGCAGTAAATATAAAAGTTGTTTCTTCTTCTTTGCTTACGTTTATTTAACGTTAATTTTTCACTTATCAAAGAAGAAAAATAGAGCAAAAAAAGTAATAATAATAATAATAATAACAGTTAAATTGAAGTAATATCTAACGCCACCAGCACCAACAATAACAATATAAAATGAATATTAAGCTAACTGAACATCAGCCGGCAATTAATTGAACTTCCTGAAAAAAATAACAAAAACAAAAGAACATAGAATTAAACGAATGGGCAAAAGTACATCAACGAAAATATGAGCAGAATTGTAAAAATGTGTGTGTGTGTGTGTGTTTGTGTGATCATCAAACAAACTTGAACGATTAACAACAAGTGCATCACCAACACCAACACCAACACCAACACCGACCGAATCATGTGATATTAAATGCACGTTTTGCGCACGCGCACTTGTTGCGCATCGTCAAGCAATTAAAAGCGTGAAATTATTAAAAAAATTAAATAAATAAATAAACAAGACAAAAACAAAAAAGAAAAAGCAAAAACGAACATATAACAAAAACAAATTTTTTTGTTTTTTTTGTTTTTGAAACACCGCACTGTTCTAGGCTTAGAACAGACGAACAAAACTAACAAAACGAACAAACAATTAGTAAACATTTAGTTGAATTGACAATTGAACATTGATTGCATTCCAAAGCGGGCTGACTAACTGACTGACCGAGTGACTGGCTGACTGTAACCCAAATTATTTCCTCGAAAGTAATAAAGAAATGGATAAACAATTAAAAGATTTTTTTTTTTTCAAAATAAAATCTTCTAGGAATTACATTAAATGCAGTTACACATATAAAATTATTTGCAATAATTATTAACAAACAAAAAATAAATATAAATTTTTACGATTAATTGCATATAAAAATTATTTACTTAAGCTTATGATTGTTGCTTTTGTTGAAAAAAACTTCTAAACCATTTATCAATTTATATAAAGAGGTAGCGAACAAAACCTTAGAATAACGCTAACTGTCTGTGATTGCTTGTGTGTATAGTCAGTCATAGTCTAGAACCTCAACTATGCAGTTAATTGCAAAAAGAACGCAACGGCCAGATATTGAGTTTTCTATGATTTTTACACCCTACACCACATGTGGCGTTGAGCGCATTACATTATTAACCTTCGCTCAGCATGTTTTCAATTACGATTAGGAAAGAAAACACCGTTTGTTTTTTCAAATAGGAAATCAGTCAATCTGCTGATTCGTCCGATTCTCTGCCATAGTTCCATATGTAAACCAACTTTTCTTACTAAGTCAAACTTTTGTCTCTTCTATTGCTTTTCTACTTCTTAAACAAGCTGAAGTGGCCCGTTGTTTCCATTCCCAAAGAGATAGTGAGCGCGAGCGAGATAGAGATAGTTTAGCTTATGGAGCATGTTGCAAGAGGATGTTTAATTTTTTCCAAGTTGTCTATGCTTTGCTTCCTCCCCTCACCTCCTCACTTATGCATATTATTTATCCAAAAAGTAGGGACACAAGTCGAGGCCTGACAGGATAGCGTAGAGTATTACATGACCGGGGTTTGTTTGTTAATTGTTTTTGTTTTTGCTTAATAAACTGTGTTAACCAAAGTCTCTGTCTTACGACTAACTTGACTCTATAAAGATTAGTTTACTAGTTTTTTAATAATAAAAAAAAAAAAAAAAAAAAAAAAGCAGAAAAACAACAGTTTCTAAAAAATTGCAACACAATCATTATGATGATAGGATAGTCTATAAAAAGAAAAAAAAAAAAAAAAAAAAGAACTGCAAATAAAAGAAAAGCAAAACTTTAAAGAACTTGAACGAGCATAACCTTTTGCTTAATTTTCATTAGAGGCTAACAAACCATGTGAGTTTTAATATATCGCTCGGATTTTCTTACTCAATTAGCTTTCTCTCTCTCTCTCTCTCTCTCTTTCTTCCTCTGTCTTGTAGTTTTTACCTCTCTGCAAGGTGTTGTTGACTGCATCGCGTTGTGTGTACTAAACTAGTAAAATGTTTTGAATTATGTTGATGTGATCAACAATTTGACAGTGAAATGAATGGTGGGTACCGTAGAATACAACGCAACCTATATACCGCGAAACTTCAGCTCTTACTATATATATAAATATACATATATATATATATATATGAATAAAATTTATTAAGAAAGAGGGAGGGGACGCGAGTAAAGCCTAGTTTATGTTTGCATGTTTATGAGATAAATTGGCGCAGAGAGGCGATAAAATGACACAAGTTTAGCTGGAAAACCATGAAAATGTCATATGAATTGTGTGGGGAAGTGTGAGTGCAAACATAGCTGCATTGTTAAAGGGAAGAAAGACAGTTAGTTATAAGAGAAACAAAAATAAATTAATAAATAAAAAATGTAAATATCTTCTCATCGGAAAACAAAAAAAAAAAAAAAAATAAGAAAAAATAAGAAAAAAATGCCAGAACTGATGAATTACGACAATGTAAGACAATTCCAACGCCAACGTTGTGTACAACACAATTACATCTCAATGTTAAATAAAGATTGGACAGGTGAGAAAAATTAGCAAATGCGCTTACAGCAGTGTAGTGTGTTAGTACAAGCGTTTGCTACCTTTTAAATCTTATTAACAGATTTTATTTGTTCTTTGACTTTGACTGCACCCTAAGTACAGCAGGCTGGCGTAATTTTACAGATGTGTGAAGGCAAGCGTCCTGCACGATATTAGGCGTGTCTCCGAAGGTCTCTAAATTTTTTTTTATCATTTGGAATTGGAGGTTTAAACGATTTTCATGTTCTCTGTTTTTTATGTATAGATAGATATAAACAACTAAAGGTAGGCAAACGTGAAACCGTGATGTTATGGTCATCCATATGCACATACCGGTTTCACATTTATGCGCTTATTATACGTGAAGCGTTTAGTTAATATGCGAACGTATTCAAGTTCCAAGTCGTTACTTTAAATGTTTGTAGCAGTGATTAATTGTCATTGACAGTTTTTTGTCTATCGTCGATGCGATTATAGGCGAATAACGCCCTTCCGTTACTCACCTTTAAATGATGCCGCACCACTTCTCACCACTCACCACTTTACTGTAGGTAATACATTGATGGCCGGTTCAGAAACGACGGAGGGACAGAGTTACAGTATTCTTAAATCTTCTGCCCGTAACAATTTCATTTCATTTCATTATGGAAGAACCTCAGGGATATTTTTGAATGTTATAAAGGGGAAAGACGACGGTGGGGGAAGGGGGGGACGAAGTATATCCCCGCCGTTAGATGCTGTCTTCAGTAGATAAAATCGTAAATTTATTTAATTCACACTCCTACACGCATATAGTTCGTAGCACTCAACACTAACTCTATTCGTGGACTTAAATAATTGTTAGGTCTACTTTGTCTACTCTTTGTAGAGTCAGCGATGATGTCCGAATTTGTTTTGTTGCCAAGTTTTTAATTATTTAATGTTTTCTGTCTGTTTTTTTTTTTCTTTCGTAATTAATATTTTCTTTTTATTGGTTTGTAATGTCTTGCGTTAATGAAGAGTGTACGCCTTTTATATATTTTCTAAAAAATTTCATTAAAAATTCAATGCGATGTTCACGAATAAAATTTTAACATCATTAGTAAAAATTAAAGATCACAATGTATGCCCACTACACGCACAGGAGCGAGCAAGCAAGTCTTCGTGATTGTAGCCTAATTTAAGAACCCCATTAATGTAACATAAAAGCACTATACTCCGCATTGCATTTCTTGCCGTCTTTTTATGCAATTTTAAGTAACTATTAATATCCTATAAAGACGGTCATTAAGTATTTTTTTTAATAGAATTATAGGATGAGACTGTTTTCATATGAGAATGCAGTGCCACCTGGTTGCACGTCAAAGGCAGATTTTCCATTCTTACATGATCGTTGGTAAAATAATAAGAGAGAAAAGACAAAAAAGAACGTAAACAAAAATGATAGATCTATAGTGTCTATTTAACACCTAAGGCGAGTTAATAATTTCTTCACGTGTTTCACATAAATTTTTATGGCGTTCATACGCCCCCTTAGACGAATACTTATGATTTATTCTTTATTAATAGATAATTACGTTAGGCTTAGGCTAAGGCTAAGGCTACTTCTAATATCCGCCATTCACTTTTGTTAATGTTCTTCGTGTCATTTTAAATAAACATTTTTCGTGGGTAAAGGGCACACGTTCTCTTAAGCGCTTACAGGCGCTTAGCAGGTTAAACATAACATGCCATGTTAGAGCAAGTGACCTGGAAATTACTATGGTAAACACAACATGCTATGGAAGGATAAGCATCTTATCCTATCACAATAACTTAATCTAGCTCCATGGCTGCCTATATAAGCTATAGCAACAACGCATAGCGTAGTATGAAAATCAATTAAGACTTCACAACGTTACCATGACATAACCAAACATGCTCGAGGAGAGATGAAGATAATGCAAAAATTTTGTATTCCAAAGACCCACTTATCATAATCTCTCCAAGCATCTGTGCAGAGACAGGATTAAGTGATGCGGGATACATTTTTTCGCTTTTCATGAAATGAAACTATGATGAATTTGTTTGAATTTAACCTAAAAAAGTATAGAAAAATTATATCTCAGATGGGGTTGTTTGGCAAAGTTTCAAAATTGCGAAAATGATTGGTCGAGAGGTGTGGGCGATGTAGATATAAATACATTAAAAGTGCGCGCATTTGACCTATAATGTGAATAAAGTGAAACGTACCTGTGATCCGTTCAAATGGCATAGCAGATTTTTTACTTGTTGTATGTGTTTGTGTGCCCCATCATATTAACACAAGCACATACCCATATTGTATATATAAAAATAATAAAATAAAATAAATAAATAAGTTCAGTTAAAATCAATAAGAATTTATTTAATAGTCACTTGACGGAGAATGCTGCATGAAAGAAAATCTCTGCTTTCCTTTAACCATCCAAATAATACAATAATACTGTGATAGGCAAAAATTTCCCATAATATTTCAAACAATACTAAAAAGCTCATAAAATACCTTTTAAGCTATAAAATCATCATCAAAACTTGATTCAGCTTAAAGGTAGACCAACGTTTATTCTTTTGTGCGCGCGCGCGCGCGTATGTATGTGCGAGTGTGTACTGGTTACGAAAAGTGTTTCTATTTTTGTTTTTGTTTATGGTGTTTTTTTTTTTTTTGTTTTCTATCATATCAGCATGCTTCAGCATGCACATATATACAATATGTCGGTATTTTTTATACAGTGAAGAAGAAAGATATGATTTTACAAAAAGAAAAATAAAAAAAAAATTGGAAGAAGAAAAAGAGGAAAGCAGGATGAAGGCCCTGGGAGTATGGGTTTGGATGACGATGATGATGATCGCAAAACTGAAATAGCTAAACTTGTACGGATCTCATATAGCACACATTATACGACGTGCGCTACAAACTACCAACAACAACAAGAACAACAATAACTTTATACTACATAGTCACGATTTTTTGTTGAATCTTTGACTATAAACATACACATACACATATATATATATATATACACACATACATATGTATAGGTAAATGCATACTCATGCGAGTACACACACACACACACTCATGTACACGTGTTTGACTATTTGAAAGAGAGTTTTTCCTCACATTATTTTTTTCACAGATTTTAACTTTATAGCTGTTCATAATGTTTTAGGTCTGGCCTCCTTCACTATAGCAGCAACAACAACAACAACAACAACAATAACAACAACAACAACAACAGCTGAGTGCAACATATGTTAAACTTGGCTTACATGTATACATGCATGTGTGCATGTATGTGTGTTCACATTGAATTAAAGTTATACTTTTCAATGAGTGTGTGTTTACGTGACTATGTATGTATGTATGTATGTATGTGCGAGTGTGTGTACTTCTTATTTTTTTTTTTTTGCAAGAAAAACGAAAAAGAGACGATACCCCCATATGCTTAACTTGTTCGGTATCTGATAGCAAATCTGTTTTTTAGAGTTAAGCTTTAACTTAAGTCAAGTTTTAGCAAAAGTTACATAGCAAAAAGAAAAAAAGGAAAAAAATGCAAGAAAAGAAAAATAGAGAAATCTTTCTAAGTGTGTTAAGCGGGCTTAGGGAAATACCGAAAAACGTCTGCACTATGAAAAACTATCGATGAAGATAGCGAGTGCACCACCGCTTTTTATGTTTTAAAAGAAGAAGAAAAATAAGTTAAAGAAGAAGATGCAACAGATGCTTAACAGATTGTAGCTGAAGCTTAAAAAAAAAATATATGTATATCTTCAAAGATACTTGAGTATTTCCCATATTGTTATTGTTATTGTTGTTGTAGATGATGACGATGATGTTTTCTATATCTGAGTTGTTGTATTTGAATGCTTTGACTCCTATGGAGAGTTAACATTAAACTGTGCAATTGTTTTACTTCTGATACTGTGACGCTGATGCCGATGATGACGATAATGATGACGATAATGATGATCATGATGATGAAGAGCTGTTGATGAAGCCTTAAAATTTTTCTCCTATACATACCAAACGGCCCGTCCGTTCTCGATCGTTCGCTCATACATTCTAAGCATTAATCTGTGGTCATATATGCGAACGTATACAGACATCAGATATATTTAGATATTGTGTTATATCAATAACCGAAAAAGGGTGGATCTCCGCAAATAAAAATGTATTCTCTTCAAAATTTTCAAACGTACAAACAAACAAACTACAGTCTAAAAAAAACTTGAAGAGCAAAAAAAATCTTACCATGAATTTTGCACGTTTTTATGCGATGTTGTTGGTGTCCACCAACGAAAACAAAAACAAAAACAAACAAATCCTGTTTTGTTTTATGGAATTTACAACTATGTATGCCATCTCCATACCCTGTTGTGGCTATTTTGTTGTTTCACAACAACATGCAATACAACACCCGCACTTATAGATTATGGTTGTTGTTGTTGTTGTTGTTGCTGTTGCTGCTTAAGTGCTTTTAAATAGCGCGCATGCTTAACCGGCTGCAGAAACACAAATTCGTTTAACGTTATTGTTTAATAACAATTGTCCGTGTGTCTCAACACACAAACTTATATTAATGTGTTACATACACACAATCAAGCAACCGAACACCCATACACATATATATATGTATATACATATGTATGTGTATATATATATATATATATATATATATATATATATATATATATATATATTGTACAGCATTTCAATATTGTGCGATATTGTTATAAATTTGAGTAAAAGAGAAAAAGAAAAGAAAACTTTTGCCTTATACCGTACTCTGTAGGTAGCTTTCGTGTGTATGTCCATATGTTTGGTTACGTATGGTCAGGAAACTGGTTAAGGTGGCAGTAATATTGTTGTTGCTATTGTTTGCTGCGCGTTGTACAACAATTGCTCTGTATATTTGTTTGTCTATCTGTTCTTTTTGTTTGTCTGTCCGTTTGTCTGGTTGATAGATTTGCTAATGCTCAAGTAAAGCATGGGAAAATGCTTTTTATTGTTCCCTCTGGTACTAATACATTTTCTTTTTTTTTATTGCTGTTTCTCTGTTTGCACGTGTGTATGTGTATGTTCTTGTAGAGGAATTTTTAATCACGTGGTTTAATTTTTTAAGATTGTTTTAGTTAATAAATCAAAAAAAAATCAGTTAATAATTTATAGAACAAAATAATAAAATGTGTTTCAAAACAAGATCCTAGCCGAAGATAAAAAGCAATTTCAATAGGCTTCTACCGGTCTCTCTATTCTTTTTTCATTCCGTTACATCTTCATTACCCTTTTTTTTTTCTCTAAGTAGTTTCTATCAAGTATTCTTTAGTTTGCTATTTTCTTGATGCAAATATGTTGACACATCACATATTCGAATGTCTATGAAAATTGAAAGTGAAGGATGCAAAAGACGTGGCCAACGACTATTAGTAAAGCAGACTCGTCCCGTGCCACGCTCTCATGTGCCATATTCCTAGTAAGACATAGTGCAAAGGAAGAAGTAAGCTTGATAATTTTAATACCTCTTTATCTAAAGAATGGGTTCACATGAGGATAATTTACCATAGCTTTCTACTCGAATACGAATAGCGGTGGCTAAGGAGAAAGTAAAGCGCTGGCTTATAACGATATGACCAGCATGGATAGCAATGGTTTCATTATCCAAGAATAGAACTGGAAAAGAGCTTTTTGCGTAGGCATCATGGATGTTATGGAAAATTATAATTTAAAGAGAGTGGAAATATGGGAAAATATAGAAAATAAAACCAAAGTCTATATTTTTCGCTAATGTAATACATAAAACTTACCTTATATCTGCTTACGATTTCTGGCTTCGTACCGCAAACGTTACGAATGTTATATTGAGTACCTAAATTTTCTCTTCATTCTTTCAAAACAACAACAACAAAATGGAAAAAAAATTAAATTGTTAAGTTGATAGTAGTTCTTCTCCATAAAACAAAATGATCCGATTTTGGTTTTTCTTGGATTTAATTTTGCCTACTTACATAAGCATATATATATATATATATATACAAGTTCGGCTGTGGCCGAATCTTTCATACTTACCGTCTTTAAGCTAAAAAAGACTAGATTGACAGACCGACAGACTAGCGACGTACAGGAGGGCATGTTGAAATCGATTCAAAAATTGATAGTGATCAAGAATGTGTATGTAAACTTTATTGGATTCCTGAAGGTTTCTCTTCGGTGGTGCAAGCTCGTTAACCCGCAGAAAAAATACCGCCATCCCTAGGCGGTGGATATAAAAATCATAATAAATTTATTTGCTTCAGGAGCTCAATGAATATGATCTTTATAAGGCCAGCACTTCAGAGACAAGCAGAGAGCGCTACGTCTTCAGAGCAGGAAAAAAAGCATTTTTTTGTTGCGCCCTCTTTTTCTCACCCTTTCCTTCTGCTATTGATATATATGATATCTGTTAATGTTTGTAGAAATGGAAGCGAGTGAGAGAGAGAGAGAAAGGAAAAGAATATCAAGCATTTTTTCTTAGGAATCCTTCAACTATGCTTTATTTATAGCAATTGTAAATGTAATTTTGGGTGACAGCAGCAAATAGAAGGCCATTACAAGAGGATTAGCTACTTAAGGCAATCCTAACTGTTCAATAAAGAAAATGGAAATGTATTTTCCGAAGGAGAATGACCTTTTAATACTTTTCTCCGTATAGTTTATTTAAGGCGTCAGCAGTGAAAGTATAAATCGCTTCGGTTAGATTAGGTTAGGCGGAACTTTTTGATTCGATTGTCTGAGGCAAAAGTCTAAAAATACTTTAAAGTTATTTGCTTGTAAAAACAATCGGTTCTAGCTTGATCGGGATTGCAAGGAGCACTTAAGACGCTCTTTGGATTTTAAAAATGAAACTTTTTCTTTCTTACATTCAAGTCTTGACGGCAAAGACAACATCATCACTTTGTTAAATTGATTCCCAGTTGCAATGTGGTGTTCTTGTCGCTACCAGTTTATTGTCGATGTCATTACCTAAAACTCATGGTGAGTTTTTGGTACTTAATTCCATTTAATGGAAACTTAAGCATTAATGTAAAATCATGTCATGACGTAAATACGATTTAGTTTTTTTTTATTTTTTTTTTTTTCGATTTTTTCCTTTTTAAAGAAGAAAAGTCTATCTCGGGCATATGGAATACTGCCACGATGAAAAAGCTCAAAAGTTCCATGATACACATGTTTAGATACGTGGCGACATAAAATTAAACACACTTAAGATTGTTGCTCGCTAAACGATACATAGCAATATAAACACAAACGCACAAACACACATGCATACAACAAACTGTTTGTTTACTTTGTTAAAATCACCACCTCAAGCTCAACTACTTTCGTGGAGGACGAGATAGGTAAAGTTTGTTGAGTGATTCGTAACAACTTAAAAAAAAAAAAAAAAAATTTAATGTACGATGAAGAGATTGGAGGCTTTTAAGGTAAAGTGAGAATGATTTCAACCTGTGCACCACACCTGTGCTTGACTGGGTGGTGTAAGTGAAAACGGAAATTTTGTTAAATACTTTTCAAGCTGATAATAGATCATTAATGAATTTGGTACGACGTCACGACTGCGCTTATGTGTTCCAAAGGGCTTAAAGTGCTTTCTAATACGTTTTGTTAATTTTTCATATCGTAGTGAAGAGAGTTCAGGCTTCGTCTTTGGCTATTTGTGTAAAATTTTACTTTTTCTTTTGTTTATTCATTTAGTTTTTTTTTTTTTTTAAGACTTGATTGGAAATTCAAGGAGACCCTTAAAAAAAAGGTTTTGTTGTTAAGCTTAGACTTAGATTTTGTAATGATCTACAATGAAAATAACAGCAAAAGCAACAGCAATAGCAACGTCAACAACAACATTAGCAATAAGTGAAAAACAAAGAAGTATAAAAGACGAAGAAAAACCTCTACATTAATTGAAACCCATTAAAGGTAATTTTATGGGAGGCGTTAAGCCATGAAACGTGTAACATGGCCATTGACATGATGGCAGCATGAGGAGCCACAACACTCACTGCACACACACGGCAGTACGGCACAGTAATATCATCAGTAAGACACAAGCTCAGCAACTGTAACCGCAACCAATGTAAGCAACTTGAGCATCAGCATCAGCACCAGCATCAGCGGCAGCAGCAGCAACCGCATGACAAGAGATAGTAACCAAACACAACACACATACACACACACACACACACACACACACACACACACACACACACACATGCACACAGTTAATGCAAGTCATTGCTGTCGTTATTGTTGCTGTTGTTATTTAAAGGGATAAACTATTAAATGAAACAGAAAAAAAATAAAAATAAAAAACTGAACGGATTTTCATTTCATGGCATAGAGACGGTGATTTACCAGTTTATAGTTCACATAGGTGGTTATTGTTGTTGTTGTTTTAAAACTAAAATAGGGTCAAAATACATGCATTGAAAAAATCCACATACACCAGATACACAACCAAACTTTCATATTTATATACTTAGTATAGATGCATATATATATATACATATATGAATATATATATATATATATATATATATATATATATATATATATATATATATATATATATATATATATATATATATATATATATATATATATATATATATATATATATATATATATATATATATATATATATATATATATATATATATATATATCTGTCTGTATATGTACATGTTTTGCGGTTGAAGTGTTTAAGCTGTGAATGCTATATTAGGTTTTGTTGTTGCCATTGCTGTTGCTGTTGCCTCTTTCCTTGTATTGTGTTGTTGCTAACAAGCATGCTTTACACAGTTTGGAATTTGTTTCAAATGATGTTTGCTTGCACTAGCTTACGCTTTAATGTTTTAGGAAACGTTGTTGTTAACGTTGTTGTTGTTGTTATTGTTGTCGTCTTTCTAGTAGTTATTGCTATAGATAAATGTTTTCTTTTCATTGTTTTATTTTT
Organism: Glossina morsitans morsitans; assembly: GCA_001077435.1. Classification (NCBI taxonomy): domain Eukaryota; kingdom Metazoa; phylum Arthropoda; class Insecta; order Diptera; family Glossinidae; genus Glossina; species Glossina morsitans. Next base: position 9,705 of record CCAG010013858.1, on the reverse strand, counting down.
ATTACCTCTAAAAAAAAAAAAAACCATTTTCAAGTGAGTTCCATGATAACACATTTTTTACCACAGACATCATGTTAAGTCTGCGCAGTATCAGTGTTTTTATATTCAACTACATCGACACAAAAAACTAAAACAACAACATCAGCAACATCACATTACATTACATTGCAATCGCTATCATATGTCATTGTACGTAAGCCTGTCGCGCTGTAAAAATGAATCCAAGCCACTTAGATTGATGGTTGATGGTCGGCAGGGGTTTTTTTTTATTTTCAGAAACTTGTAAATAAATTTTGTTTAGTAAATTACTGTAGCAATCTTGTTTATTGTTTATTAATTTATATAATTTATTTAATGCAATTATTTTTATTTATTTTTCTAGGCTGCAAATCATTTTTCAAACGTTCGGTACGCCGTAATTTAACATATTCATGTCGGGGGAGCAGAAATTGCCCGATAGATCAGCATCATCGCAATCAATGCCAATATTGCCGTCTACGAAAGTGCCTCAAAATGGGTATGCGACGTGAAGGTAAGTTTTATTTCTCGCTCTCTCTCTCTCTCTCTCTCTCTCTTCCACCTTCTTTCTCTTTGTTATCTATCACTCTCGCTCTTTCGCCTTTTATTTTTTCTCGTTGTAAGATATGAAAACGTGCACGCACACACATAAAACAAAATTCTGTTTACGAGGGTCAATTAAAAGTCAAATTCTAAAGGCTGATCATTTATTTAAACGTCTTATGTACACACGTATATAAGTATGTATATACATATACCACATGTATGTTAGTTGCATATGTCTGATGTTGTTGCTATTCAATTGGCATTTAGTTTTATTCGAATACTTAAAAATTAAACGGAAGTAGCACGAGTCTTGTGTCACTCCTCTTACGACAATATGTCAAACAATTGATGTAAAAACACTGTTTAGAACTACGTCTCTCACGGGTCTTTAATAGACTTTTCCTTATTTTGGAAAACAAGTTGCAAGTGAATTTTCTTATGAACAGATGAAAGTAAGGGTTGCTAGCCACATGCAATACGTTGCGGAGATTTGGCCACATTCGTCCATCTATACCTTTTTGATATGAGAAATCTCCGAAATTCATCCAGAGAGTTTTCTCTTTTCTCTATAGTCACATGCGGAAAGCTTTTCGAGCAGAGTAAAGCTACTTGGCCTTTAACGGATAATATTTCCTATTGTATCGATATTTTCTCCTTAACGAATGGTAAATTTGTGGTCGAATGCAGATTTGGCATCAGAAAGATGTTGCCGTTCCACTAGAGGCAATCTGATAGTAAGGCTGCAAAAGCCCACCTAGCTAGCTAGTGGCTAGCCATTAACAATTGGACTTCGGGAAGCTTTATGATCTTGCAGTTGTTCTTGATTCCTTGTCACTAAGTTCGTTCAGAAAAGATTGTTTAAATATTTGAATGTGAGCAATCGTCCGACTATCAAACCCTTGAATTAAAGAAAGACGAACGCTCTTGACGGAGTATGTTCTGATACTTAAAAGGGACGATATGTATGAATGATCATTAAATTGAAATCAGAGCTTATTCCACACTAGCCGTCAATAATTTTTGATCTCCTCCGCCATCGGACCATATTACCATGCTAAATATCTGTGTTTTTTGCATTCTTTGTAGTCCTGTCCATAGAATTTTCAATAGGGATGCACCAGTAATTTTTCAATAATAAGTTCCCAGGATTTTAAAGTTGTCGTATAATCAGATGAATTTCTTTAAACTTCCTTAAATGATTTTCGGATACTCTCTCAATCTGTGGCGCGCAATCGTGGCTTTAGAACATTTCAAAGCTTAACCCGTAAAATTGGTTAAAACTTATCCTAAACTTGAGGACTTAAACAACTCAAACAAGAATTTCTCTTGAAAGAGATATAAACAAAGCTACCTAAGGGTCTCATCATGACTGAGCTCTAACTCAACTTTGTAAATAAATTTAAGTTTCATGAATGGAATGTAATCCAGAAGATTTAGTCATTCAGGCCTATCATACATATTCCCGAATATCAGTATAATTAGTCTGCTTTTTGATCGATTTTTATAACATAGGGACGCGAAAGAGAACTTCGAATACTTCTATCGGAGCAAAAAGCGTCGGGTCGATAGGGAGCTAAGGCATTAGATAAATGACGAGATATATGCATTTGTTTTAAATTAACATGAAATTATTGTGAGCCTAAGAGAAAGCCTGAGTCTAGGTAATAATTTATTAACCGCTTTTGTTATCACATGCAACGAAGATGTATACAAGCGGAGGTCAATTATTTGTTATTTGATTTCTTTCTTCAAAGACATCAAGCATTAATCGGTATTCGATTTTGGTTGCAATTCTGTGATGGCGACAGTCACAGTTCGGGTTAAGTTAATTAAAAACCTATGCATTGTAATTCTAATGCGTGCAAAGTCCGTAAAATATATGAAAAATGTATTTATTTTAATTAAAAGTTCTACAACAATTATATGTACATCAAGAATGAATACAAAATAAAAAAAAAAAAAAAAACTAAATAAAAAACGAACAATAAAATTAATTTACGCAATACATGAGCGGGTATCCATTAGTATTCATGTACGGACATAGTTACATACATTTTTACTTATATTTATACATACAGTTGTTATTAATTGAATAACAAAATAATATACATATATATATATTTTTTTATTAATATTTCTTAGTTGTGTTGTGTATTTGATTATTGTTCTCAACCACCTTTGCTGACCCCAGTGTTAAAGAAAATGAACGAAATGAAGAAAAAAAAAAAAAAAAAAAACATGTGTACTTAAAAATATATTAATAAACTTGTTTATGTAGACGGTAAACAAAAACAGTTGCATCGAAGGAACCTACCTGCACTGATAATTAACACGTCAACGCTTGACAAAATGTGGCCGATGACGACGACGGCAAACGATGAAGAAACAAATAATAAAGATCAAATTTTCAATAAAAGGCGAATGCAAAAAAAAAAAAACAAAGAAAAAAAAAAACTTAGCCGAGTTAAAAAAACCTGTTGACAATTAGTACATATACATATATATATATATATATATATATTTATTTTTTTTTTTTTTATGTAAACAATAATTACAAGCGAGAAAAATGCGATTAATTCAAAGTGGAACAACAACAATTATAACAGCTATTAAGAAGGCCTGTAACAACTTAGCTACTAACTTAGCTACTGTTTAATATTGATTGTGAACTTAAGAGAATGACAATAGAAGCTAATAATCCGAGCATATGAATAATTTATTAATAGAAATGAAATTGACAGGTTAGGCTTACAGCCAGTTACTTAATCATCTAATACAGTTGTTGACTTAGTAGCACACATCGCTAGATAATCAATGCTAGCCTCGTTACTTAATTGGTAAACCAATTAATATAAAAAAAAAATTAAGAGTCGAGTGTTTAAGTAAATAGGAAAACCAAATTCACTTTGAAGTGAATCTTCGATATCCGGCGTCTTATTTTAATAGGGGATGTCGGCTATACATAGTTGTTAGCAAGAGGGATTGTAGGTAGAGAGACAGGGAAAAAGAAAGTAGCACATGTGCACGTTCAACTTCAAACTGGAGACGTCTAGAATTTTGGAAAAGACCAGCACTGGTAGACTGATATCTAAGTAAAAAGTTATATTTATTAGTTTTGCTTGTGGGGCGACTTACATGTGAACTTATATTTATTTCTTCGTCATATTTAATTTTGAAAATCGTGAGTAATTTGAATTCATAAAGGAAGACTAAGTCGCCTCGGAGTATCACACTACTTATGTATATATTATCATTTTATTCTCGAAGGTAACTTGACTACTTTTATGTCTTTCTTTAAACCAAAAACTTTTAATCTTTAATAATAAAAACGGCGCAAGATAAGTGGGAGCGTTACATATACGCATGGTAGAATCATCGCAAGCCATTAGATGGAACAATTAAAACTTAAACTATTTTGTTTAGTACGGTTACTCGCTTAACGACTTTTCAAAATAAGGCATTATATGGGAAGTGATCGAAAAAGTGCTCCGATCTGAACAATTTTTAATGTGGTTTGTCTTTGGTTCAACACTCGACGATGTACCGAATTTTATGAAAATATCTCAAAAAATGCAATCTGTAAGTTGAACATAACAAGGCAGGCGGACAGACAGACAAACAGAGAAGCTTAGATTGATTGAGAAAGTGATTTTAAATCGATCGCATCTGTATAATAAAAAGTATGTCTGTCTAAAGTCACTGTGGGTGTTGTACATATCCGCACAAACATAACGCGCCACAAATAGTATAGGGTACCACAAATATTCTATTGATTGCGCATCTTTTAGTTAAACGATTGAGTTTGGTCACGTCTTTCTGCTAAGTAGCCTAAGGAGTATATTCACTAAGTCTTGAATCAATTTTCTTTGCCGATTTCAAACTGAAATCTTACGGTCGTTTTTCTCTACTGTTTTTGCTCTAAAATTTGATACGGTCCTCCTTAAAGGTTTTAACGTTTTGTTATGAATTATGAATTACAGTTTTTCTTTGTCCATTTTTAGTCCATTACTGGGACTATCATATATATCATATATGCCGGCATGCCAGGTTTCACCTTATCGATCCTATTAGTTTAGATCGTCGGATAATAGTGGATGTTAGACGGACCAAGCGGCCAGATGAATTTGACAAAATCGGCTTCCTGTCTCACTCCAAGAAACCATGTAATGTATCTGTTGGCTATATCTGGGCATTTGGTTGTGGGATTTTGCAAAACGTAAAGGTGTTATGTTTCTACATAAAACGGATTAGTTTGAAGGACATACAGAAAAGCGCAAACAAGACACTTGCTAGTTGTAAATTATGGCTTTTTCTTCAGAAACCTGATATTTTCATTTTTTTCATTTCAATTATAGGCCAAATGGACTCATCGTCGTTTTGTTAGAAAATTTGAGTTAAATAAGAAAAGAAAAACAAATTATTCAAGAAACGAGTTTAGTTTAGTTGGTGACATTATTGTTGTTAGTTTGTTTGTGTTCATTTATAAACGTGGGAATTTTTTATAAAAATTCAGTTTTATTTTTCTCCCTTTTTTCGAAAATGAAATTCTAAATCCTATACAGTTCAAGTCATTTGTACCCTCAGGTCATTGGTCGGTCAACAGTTTCATTTTAATATGCGCTCACATACCACCACTTAGTTATAGGCTTTGCAAACTTATGTGCACACATGCGATAAAGGTTACCATAAAGCAGCGGAAGGTGAACACAATTAAATTATGCGAATTTTAGATAAAAAAAATCCAGAAAAACTGGTTAAAATTGAGATTTCGTTTAAAATAAAAGAGAAATAATATTTCTGCGGAAAAGCATAACACTCCCAAGACAGATTGCTCGGTTGTCAAATTTCTCTAATGCGGTTGTGAAAAGTGACAAACTTTTGATATTTCATCGACATATACATCGCTTAATAAGGCAGAACTTTGCAATAGATATAGAAACGATTTATTAGATATACGATCTGCTTAGAAGCATACTTAAGAAGCTCTCACCTACTCATTCGAAATATTTTTACGAGTTTTCTCTATTCAACTTCTAATTGCTTTGATCGATTTGGGCAGATTTTCAAACGATATAAAATGGGAAAGTAGCTCTTTGAAGAGTTCATCTAAAAAAAGAAAAAAAAAAAGATTTAGCACAAATGGAGAATTTATGCATGGGTGGTGATATTCTTGAAATTTGTTTTTTTCACAACCGGGCCTCAGTTATTTGCCTTGTACACCGGGTAAAATTAAAAATGTGAGAAAATTGTCTTCTTCCAATAGCAGCTGGATAGATGGTTTATGGTACATCAAGTACACATTTTATTGCCTGAATTCGGGGACTGACAATGTCAGTTTATCATACATGGATTGATCATTTTCGGGATTTATTATTAAAAGGTGCCACTTTTAAAATAATGTCTACCAAGAGTTCATTTCTTTCCGATCTTTGCTTGCGATTTACTATGATTTTCGTGTTTGTCTACTAATGAAAAAGTTCGAGTTTCTTAGTTTAGTGATTAAATACCTTTCAATCTGAAAGCGATTATCAAGACATTTTCGAGTATTCGAGATAAATTGAACAACAAGCCAAGTTATCGATATGGCGGAGGCAGTGTATTGAAAAGTACGATTTGATTGACTTCGGTGTCAATGCTTCTGTTGTAAAATACAAAATAATTAAAGATACTTCTCATGTTATGCTCTATTTACTGGCTATCAATATCCAGTAAACTCGATGACTCCAGCTTAGGGACTCGCTGTAACGCGTAGAGAGTTTGCAGCTCTCCAGAATACCGGGTCATAGGTCGAAAGCGGAAACGATAAGATTGTATAAATTAAAGTTCGAATTGCTGCCCCATTCTCCGTATTCTACCGTGTCTTCCACATCTAGTTGTCAACGCCCATTATCTGTATCTATTATTGGACGGAATCATTGCGGAAACTCCAGATTATTTGAAGGAGCCTTGAACTGATTGTATGACTTTGGAACGAGATTGCATAGATGGAAAAGAAATGTGTTTGTTTCTTATTTAGGTAGCGAATGATTAGATTTTGGATTAGATAGACTTGTAACGATTCGCACCCATCCCTAGAATAGGTTATTAAATACCTCGTGAAGGTTTTCAAAAGTATCGCATATTTTCATATGTTGTTGTGCGCTGAAACGAAATTCTTATGAGTTGCTTGATATTGTGAGGCAATCAGAAAAAATTTTTAATAAAGAATTTTTTTAATAAAGGAATGAAAAGGTAAATAAAAGCCAATAGTTTCGCAAAGTTTTAAACGAAAGTTTTGTAGGGAAGGCATCGAAGGCTTAGGGCTTACTTTCCATTTCAATTAGAATATATTGCCCAAGAGGACTATGTGTAGCCTAAAGATATACATTTAACACATTTTTTGTTTTTAATGAAAATTTTATTTTGCTTTACTAAACAAAGTCGTATATATATGTTTTTATATGCATTTAGTGATCCGAATGGGACTAACAGGACCAGACTCACGGATTCACGGACAATGTACGTACAAAAAAAAATTTCTCTCTCATCATATTTATTCGTTTTTTTTTTCTTTTGCATAACTCAAATTATATTCACATACGCGGTTGAAGAAACACTTTAACACACTGACTAATTATTATATGTACGGTGATGAAATAAGAGATCTTTTTTTTTTTTAATTTTTAATAAAAGCGGAATGATTTCATGTAAAGGTCCGCTTATAGATATCTGCGAAAATTCGTTTCCAGAACATTAATTCTTAGTTGCTACCAATCACTCAGATGTTGCTACCAATCACTCAGATGCCTATAGGCGTAACAGGAAAAAGTGAAGAAAGAGAGGTGGCCGCAGTCTAGTGGGTGTGCGTTCAAGCGATGAGTGTTACGCCGTTACCGGCTGAATGCTCACCATAGCTACAGCCAAAATAAGCTCTACTGCAGTGGGATTTGAACCCGTGAAAATTGATTTGTTAATCGCGATTCTTACCTAATCGGCTACACCTGCCGATATGAATAATTTTGGAATACAAGGTCATAAAGAGCTTACAAGGTGTTGGAATATATCAATGACTTAACGTAATTCTAAAGGAAAAAGTCCAATGGATTTACTTTGTATCGCATGGCTTTGTAAGCTCACCCAGTTGATTACATGAGTATCGTATCACGAGATGCATGGCAAGTTACACTTTTTTTTTCAAATCATATATCGTTCAAATCTCTAATCATCAAATTTATGGTATAGCAGATCGATAATTACATTTCCATGCCCTTCTTCTTCATTTACGGCAGCTGTTATGTTATGGTTTGCTCACAGTTAGGCTCACAGCATCGATATTTTTAGCAGCACGTTTGTATTTTTGACAGGCTATATTGCTAATGTCGCAAACACCGCCATCTGACTCGAATTTTCCAATTACATTACGAACAGTAAGCTCCACGTATCCATTATGTTGACCATAAATTCGTCCGAATATATGCTTTATTTTTGTAATAAACTTTAACGCTGCGTATACAACAACAACTGTGTATATTTGATGAGTAGCTACCATAAATGTCAATTTTGACAATTTTGACGTTTAAAAAACTATCTCTTATTTGATCACCGTTTACAATTAAAAGTAAAATATTTATTATAAATAACTTTAGTTATTACAAAAATTGGTTCTTGCCTTTATGGTAAATATAGTCCTTAAGTGAATTACTTATTGAACTTCTTGACTACTTATGACCGGTGTGTAAGCGTAATAAAGATAAAAACAAGTCGCATTGGTATTAAAAATCCGCAAACCCTTTCATTGGGTACACGGTTCAGCTAAATGGCTTGCAGTACAAAGTCCACTGAGAGTGCATCTGGTTTGGAAATCAACGAACGGTGAAATTATATTGAATTATTTTGTACTCACCACCTTTATTTTCACAAAGGTTGAAGACAAAAAGAAAAGGAAAAGCTAAACTTCCCTGCTTTATAAAATTGGGTGGATGTGATTGATTTTATCCATGTTTGTAGAATAAACGCAAAAGATTTTTTCGCGTGTTTATTGTAATTAATGAGTAATGAGCAAAAAATCCCTGAAAGCCGAGATGTTATTAGGTCTTCTTCTTAGTTTATATTGCATTGCCAATTATCAACTTGGACTATTTTCAATTTATCAAATCCGAACGCGATTTTTTCATTTTTGTGGATGGGAGGATTTTTCGGAGAAATATTACCCAAATGGGCAGATGGACAGATGGACGGACGAGTAGATGGTCATGTTTAGGTGAATACAACATTGATTATGTATTTATGTATATAATAACAATGGAAAAACTTAGCCACGCCCATCCAATAATAACGAAATTTAATTCTTTTGTTAAAACGTTGGCAACATCCAGAAGGAAGTTTCGTTGGTCATATAATATACATATATATATATATATATATATATACCTTATAAGGCCTTATATATATATATATATTTTCCGCCAGCATCAAATTCTGAATTCATTAAAGAATGTTCCAGTTCTCGATTATTGGGTCGTGTCGATACGTATGCCTATTGCCAAATCTATCGTGTATCCGATTGAACACCTGACTACATGTACGTCCGCATATCTGCCTAAGCTAAAGATTCCGAATCCAGTCAAGCAGAGCCAACATGCAAAATAATATTGTCTGTTGCACCTTCCCTTTAAGAACACCGTTGCCCATAATTGAACAGATTGGTTTTATAATTTAAATACAATATGAAATATATCTTTATCTGCTATTTATCTTATCAATAAAATAAATTTTATTTGTAAGCAACGCATACAAAACTTTACATTTTCCAAAGAAACAAACAGGCTATGCTTGGTGTTTTTATCATAAATACTTCCTTTTACATATGTATCTCTTTGTGAAGAGTGTACCCATCATAGTCGGATGATAGAAGCTTTCGAAACAATCTTATTTTGATTTTCTGATTTAAGGATAACTTAATTAAATTAATATAGAGTATATAACGTTCCCTTTGCTGACTTTCGATTTTTTGACTTCTAAAGTATTTCGAAAATATATTTTATTTTTCAACGTTACTATGTAACAGAGAACGCCCACACTCCAGATATGAATGTGATATTTTATGTATATGGTAAAGGCTTTTTATCTTTCAATCCTATATATATATATATATATATATAT
>CCAG010013857.1:0-18297 GCA_001077435.1 Glossina morsitans morsitans | reverse complement strand
ATCGGCAAACTAATATTCGAAAGTCTTTTGATGAATCTCATGCTTGCCATTACAGGTGAACATGCATTCTCAATGCCTCCGGAAAATTCTAGTTGATATTTGGCGCTTTTCGATAAAGCTTTACTGCGTAGACCCACCTTGCATAAGAGTTTATTGCCAAAAAAGCCATCCACGTAATCGAGCAAGCACAGTACTCACCTTGTGCACGTTCGTCACATGCCTATCTTTCTGCGAATCTTACAATCCTTAAATCTACCAATCCGAGATACTTTCATATACATTAAGATATGAATATTTTTCCATATCTACTGATATATAGTTTGAATCGATTTTTTCGTGGAGGGGAGAATAAAATTTTCTCGGTATTCTAGTTCCTCTACAGTAGGCAATAAAGTGGCTTTTGTTGTGACATGTGTGCAATGAAAGTAAAGCCTTTTTAATCCTATATATATATATATATATATATATATATATATATATTTATATATACACATATATATATATATATTTATATATACATATACACACATATGCATATACGAATAAAAAATCTGTTGCTATCATTCAAAGAAATCTCTTGTTGTTGAAATTCCCGCTTACATAAAATAAAATAATGCCTAAAGGAAAACTCATAAATGTATTAACAATTCTTAAAAAAGGAGCAAAAAAAAGGCAAACAAACAGACACACACAAACATTGAAGAAATATTTAAAGCAGTTAAGAAAATAAAACAGAAAAACTTTTACAATTGTTTAGCAATTTTTAGTTACTCAAGGCCTGAGGGGTATACTAGTTTCATTATCTCGGATGTAACACCCCGATGCCTGTCATCGGGAATAAAGATTCTTAGAGGTTAGAAAGGTTCCGTGCGATTGCATAAATAAAAAAAGGACATCATAAAGAAGTGAAAAGCAGTAAAAGATTGTGAAATTTTTAAAGCAATGGACTGAGTCATCAGTATGGGTAGACATTGATCTGGACTTTTATATAAACACTGATCAGCATTTGATGTAAACGCAGTTCCAATCGCCCGACCACAACTCTTTGTCCGTTGTTCTTACGTTCTTGTTGCTTGTGTCTTACATTATTAGCAAATAAATGAAATTTTAGGTAAATGCTCGTAACTAACTATCGATTATAATAGAAAATATGCAGATGTTTATGTATACACTGCTCATCGACTATGTTTTTAAATTTGTTTCATTTTTGATGTAACGTAAAGATGGTTAACTCACTTGCTGATCGCTTGAAGTATAGTATATCACAGAGCTTTTACTTCCTGAAGCTGGGTGTGGAGTTTGAACTGAATTGACTGTGCGAGCCATGCTCGTTCGTTCATTCGTTGTTCACTAATCTTACAGAGTCGGTTTTTCCTCGAAAAAAGAATTACACCTCGCGCTACGTATCACTAAACGAAAAAGGAATTGCGTTTGGTAACAAACATCGCTTTCATGCTCTTCATATCGGAAATGAAAGCAAGCCATCTGAGACTTGACCTTTTTCGTAGGCCTTCCAACTTTCGGCCAACTTACAAGCTGCTGCTTACTTAATCAAGAGGTCTGGCATTAATTTGGGACGAATCAAAGCAATTCCCGTTCATTGCATTAAAGGATTATGTCAACGAAATCGTCGGTATTGGATTGTAGGGTACTATTTCTCAAAATCGAACAGATTAAAGCATTGTTTTTACATTTTCTCTGATGCATATTTCGCAAGTGTTACCATTGTAAAGCTTTAGGAGCAGGAGTATCGCAACAACGAACGTAACAATCAATTGAAGTGATACAAACGCATTTTATGTATACAAGAAAACGCAGGCATTAAAACTCTAGCGAACACACCTGGAATTCTTAAGTTAACAGTTTAATATAACAACAACGAAAATAATAACGACGGATGAATGTTTAAGGGAAAGGAAAGAAAGCCTGAAACAAAAACAATTCAAGAAAGAGGAAAAAGGAGCAGAAGAAAAAAACCTTAGTCCGTCTACCTTTATATGACAACGTTATAAAAAACTTGAAGATTTTTATTTATCTAGAATTTGTCGAAAGGTATGCAGCGGTCATCATTGGCCGTCACATCTTCACGTTGCTCGGCATTTTAATATTTTTTGGAAACTTTGCCATTAACCCTCATTATTTATAGCAATTAAAATAAATTTTCCACATGAGCTTGTCTGGACAACATTTCACACAATAGTCAAAATCCTAGCAAAAAACATAAGCTGGTCTTTCCAGTTTTTTTCCTGCTTCTAGTGCTCCATAAATAACTGTCCGAAGGGTCAGTGTTCAAAAATATTTCATAAAATTATCCAAAAAAGAAAAAAAAAAAAAAAACACAAAAACCGGTATAAAGGAAATAATGTCCAGTTTGTTGTTCCGTACGGGATAAACTGACCACTACTTTGTTCACGAGAAGAAAAAATTCCCAGGAAATCTTTTAACAACCGTTGCATGTATGTGTGTTTATTAAAAAATTATCCTAATACTCTATTGTTAGTGTAGCGTATTAAGTGTTGATGCTGTGGTCATCTCACTTTATGTTATGATCTTTAGCTGCTTGTGGTTTTCCAAATACTAATCGAAATGAGGAGAGAAAGAAAAAAAAACAACAAAAACATAATTACAAAGAAGATCATGCGTTCATCAACCACCGAAAAAGAGTTTCATTATTAACCCTTATCGGGAAAGTTGAAGAGTTAACCAACACGTGCTCTAATCGAAAAATCCTAGCCTCGAGGAAGTGAACTTAACCTTAAGTTCAAATATTTTTAATCGAGTGTTTTAGTCTTCTGCTCTCTTTCCTTTTCATTTTAATTAAGTAAAGTGTTAAACGAAAAGTGCTTAAACACGTGTGTTATAAAAGCCTTCCAAAGCTTAACTTATTTGAGTAGAGAGCCATTTAAAAAAAGAAAAAATCGTGCAGCAAGTGAAATGCCATGAGAGCGGTAACACAAATTCTAATTCCACCTAAAATCGAGGAGACAACTACAAGATTTCAAACCTAAGCCTGCAAAGACGTCACGTCAAGTTTAGCTTTAGTCGCAATGAACCCACATGCTCAGCAACAAATGTATGGGAGTGTATATTCTATGAAAGTGTTTCATAGAAAGTCCGTTTTTGACAAAACGGCAGTCAATGATAACAACGAATGCTATCAGCTTTTAAACAAAAATTCTTTAAAAATTTCCATCATTTGTTTTGACGAAATGATTTCTGGTGAAATTTAATTACTTAACGAAATTACAAATAAAATCATTTTAAAAGTTACAAAAGTTAATTTTTCACGAAGACGTAGTATTTACTTCAGCAATTACACTACGTCGTACCCGAAAAAATATAACGATATAATGCCCCACATCAATGACTACGCAAAAATGTTCTTCCGAAAAGAAGTAAAAGCATTACAGTGGATTAGGCCTTACAGTAAACTTGCCCTTTAGGAAAATGTGGTTTAAATTCCTAAGCAGTACTATCTGGAAATTAATTTTATTTGTGGAAAGTATAACCGATAATAAAGGCCGGACAGTTCTTCTTCTAATAACATGCTTTGAGTGACCAAGTTGTTCTTTAAACCGTTCAAAATGACTCTTTCAGGCGGATAGGATTAGTAGACGTCTTTTGTTAACAACGTAAGACGCCAGCGGAATTAGTAAGTGGAAATCAAGGAAATGTAAGGAAAACTCTTTCTGCGACCTTTTAAGGTTACCCGTTCAATTGACTTACAGCAGCCGAGTCTCTCTGAACTCTGCATTACTGGGATAATTCTCGTTATGCGTTAAGCGCGCTTACATGCAGAGTTTGCGAGCTAAATCCGCCCAAGTAGTAGAGTATGTTAGCATCGTGACCAGCAAGTCATTGTCCTCGCGCTCAAATTTCAAGTGCGGTAGAGTTTACATTACGCCATACCTATAGTGAGAGCTAGCACTCACAGACCCACTGTACTGCGGTCACCGTCTTCCTATCTCTATCGTCGTGTTACACGAACACGGAGCATTTTCTGAGTCACAAGGAAAAAAGAAAAATATGATCAATCGCTGTTTCACTGATAAACGCATAAAAACGTACATTCAGGGAAATTCTTTCAAAATGAAAAAAGATGTTAAGAAGCTTTCAATGTCATCTAACCTGCCGCCTGTCTTCAGTTACGCCGCAAAAGTTGAACGAGCCACAATTCCTCCTCCAATGTCAAAAGTGTAAGCGTCGAGACATATGCCCTCCAAGGCATATTTTTCAGGCACATCGTTAGCCCGCATTTTTGGGAGTAAAGCCAAGAGTCTCATCAATCGTGTAATACAAACAGCAGTTTGGAGACATTATTACTCTCAGGAATTTAAAAGGACAACTGGACAACAAAATTGTACTTCATTTCGATCCTAATAGTCTAAGATCGAAATGATATTGGGTTGAAGTGTTGAATAAAATTGTTAAACGCTTCAGGGATTCATTGGCTGGTAGGTGGCGAATATTCAAGTTCTGCCCCGAGATGGGCGACGGTATGCCCTTAAAACACAGCTTACGTCAATAGTATCGACTTGTCTGTGACTAATTAAAATATTGGTGCTACTGCCCGTGTACACCGCGTTGCTTTTTAAAAAGTTGTTCTCTGACATTTCTCCTCCATTTTTGAGACCTTATATGCTCACATACAGGCATATGTGTATATTTTAAATATTAATGAATGGAAATTTTTAATGAAAAGCAAATTTTCGTTATCGTCAATTTATATAAAATGACAAACAAATGCTTCAAAAAAAAAAAAAACTGCATTCAGTTTTAAATGTGTTGAAATATTACTACACACATAGGCACACACTGTAATTGTGTTAAGCAGTGACAAAAGAATAACAGAATACGTCTGTATTCACGCGTTCATATATTGTAAACTTTATGACGCGTTTTACAAAAAAAAAAAAAAAAAAAAAAAAAAAAACGAAAAAGGGTTGCGCCCGTATAGATAGACCTTTCTTTGCTCTAACTAATGGTGACGACGACTTCAACTGTCTCCGTCTATATGGAGTAAACGTAGATAAAGTATCTACTTACGCGCTTATGCTCGATTATCAGGAAGTGCTGTGCGTTCATTGTTCGCCTCTTGTGCTCTCGTACTTCTATTTCAGTTTTCAGCTTATCGTTAGTCTGAGGGTTGTTTACGCTAAAGATTTTCATAACAATAAAATCATTTTTTCCTTGTTGTGTTGTGTTGTGTTGTGTTGTGTAATGTTCTGCTTAAAGAGATTGAGGTTGTCTGATTTCATTTCAACTTTTATTGTCTGATGTGGCATTATTTGAAAAGCAAATTTCTTAAAGCATAAGGAAACGTACATGAAGACACATGGGCTTGGTAAAGCGCGGTGACATAGAATATACTCACTGCATAGGCAGACAGACAACAAACCAGCACAGATTGACAGACAAGTTACTATTGTTGAAGCATTGCGTGTGATGTAGTGGTCAAAATAATCGCTTTTGTGTTTGTTGTCTTTCTCTAAAGGAAAAAATTCCTTATATTCAAAATATTTAAATCTTTTTTGTAACTCATCGAAAACGGAATACGAAAATTTGTCGTGAAAATCCAACGAATACAAACGAAGAAGAGAGAGAGAGAGCGTAATAGTTCGAGATAAAAATAAATGTTGAAAAGAGACTTTTTTCAACTTTTTTTTCTCTTATGCTAATATTAAATATCAACTTAGGTGACGTTTGCTTAGCATCTTAGAATTTATTTGTATAGCAATTTTTTTTTTTTTGAATTTCCCTGCTTTCACTAAATGCTTTTATTTATTTCATGTTTTTCTTTACAGCTGTTCAGCGTGGTCGCGTGCCGCCCACACAACCCGGCCTAGCGGGTATGCATGGCCAATACCAATTAGCCAATGGTGATCCTATGGGTGTGGCCGGCTTCAATGGTCATTCTTACCTGAGTTCCTATATTTCGTTGCTGTTGCGTGCCGAGCCATATCCCACCTCCCGTTACGGTCAGTGCATGCAACCAAATAATATTATGGGCATTGACAATATCTGCGAATTGGCGGCTCGTTTATTGTTCTCCGCCGTTGAATGGGCCAAAAATATACCCTTCTTTCCCGAACTGCAAGTAACAGATCAAGTAGCCCTATTAAGGCTAGTTTGGTCCGAGTTGTTCGTTTTAAATGCCAGCCAATGTTCAATGCCGCTACATGTGGCGCCTTTGCTAGCAGCAGCCGGTCTGCATGCTTCACCTATGGCGGCAGATCGGGTAGTGGCCTTCATGGATCACATACGTATCTTTCAAGAGCAAGTGGAGAAACTGAAAGCCTTGCATGTCGATTCGGCCGAGTATTCGTGTTTGAAAGCTATAGTGCTATTCACTACCGGTAAGTTGCTGGATATCCTTTTTAAGGACGTGCCAGCACTACTAACAAAAATCTCTCTAAAAGTATCTACCCTAAGTGGAAGTGGCAACAATGCCACTACTACTACTGCTACTACTACTACTACTAATACTAATGCTAGTCACAATTCATCGGATAGTTCTGAGCGTTCTAGCGAAGGCAGCGACGATATTATGTTATTGGTTAAAGAACATTTAGAGGAATTTAATCGTTTGGAAGCGGAGCAGCAACAGCAACAATTTTCTGCTGCTGCTTTGCATTTGGCCACGTTTATGAAAACCGTGGCTGGTGTAGAGACGGTAGCACAAATTTGTTCTGGTCACAACAACAGCAGCAGAGATCACTTTAATTCTCCTGCTGTTAGCACAATTTCTACGAGTACCTCCGCCGCTTCGTCTTCGCGAACTTCTGCTAATACCACCACAACCGGTGGTATCGTGCATTCAGCTACGAGCGCTTTCAGTACTTGTGCGCCGTCACATACGAAAAATGTAAATCAAGATGATCTACTTACCGCTTTATACAACAGTGCAAATAATAGTGCAAATAATAATCTAACCAATAATAGCAGTGGCTTGGGTAATTCCGTGAATTCTCAAACGCTTAACGGTAGTAATTCTCCTCTTCATTCTAGTAATCATGCGGTTACTTCAATTTCATGTAACACACCCACTATTACGGCTAATCCGTCATATCCGTCGCCGTCTTCCTCTTCCGCCCAACACAGTCAGCAGCAGCAGCAACAACAACAAGCCGCTGCGGCTGCTGCTGCTATGTTCTATCAAACTCCACCACGCGCTGCCTTCGGTACGGCGTTTGACATGTTCCATCATAGCACTCCTTTCGGGGTGAGTCATGCAGCAGCCGCCGCGGCGGCTGCAGCTCACTCTGGCACTGGTGCTTCGTTCGGTAGCCCCAGTTACCGCTATTCGCCTTATAGTTTCGGCAGTAGATGGCAATTATAATTTCTATCTATCCCTGTCTCTCTCTTTCTTTCTCTCTCTCTCTCTCTCTCTTTCTCTCTTACTCTCTCTTACTCTTTCTTTCATTTCCCCTTTTGTGTACATAAGCAGCGCGCGCAATTTTTTACTGCGTTGAGAAGCAAAACTTATTTAATTAAGTGTTTCAAGTATTGACGAGACACTTGTTTTGCGTGTAGATAATGCGTAAAAGTATCTATGAGTCTATAATTGTTGATAATTCGTCAGTATTTTTTTATATTAGAACTTTCATGTATTTCTT
Source organism: Glossina morsitans morsitans (assembly GCA_001077435.1). Classification (NCBI taxonomy): domain Eukaryota; kingdom Metazoa; phylum Arthropoda; class Insecta; order Diptera; family Glossinidae; genus Glossina; species Glossina morsitans. The sequence continues at coordinate 10,681 of CCAG010013857.1, read as the reverse complement.
GTTAAGTAATTTATTTCAGCAATAGACCAAATATCGTTAGGTTTATTTTAGTAAAATACATCTTTAGTGCCTATGTATGTATTTATTTATTTAGATAAATTTAATTTAAATAAAAACGAAATTTAAAAAACAAAAAACAATTCTCTTTATGAAATATAAGATATTGTAAATGTTTCTATTAAAAACAAAATCTTCTGTCTTTTCCTTTCATTCTCTTTACGTCTTCTAATGCGAACATTTCTTAAAAAAATTAAAAATTTTAACATGACTGAGAGATTCAGTTAACTTTCAAAAATTGCTTCTTCTCGTCTATCTAACAACAATGGCTTGGTTGCATATCACCACACTTAAGGTAGTCTTAGAATACTTCGTTTACATCTAATGAAGTTGTTGTTGACTCTGACAATTTCTGCTAATTTAGCAGAAAATTTCTTATTTATTTATTTATTTTCTGCTAATTTATCAGAAATTCTTCGTTACTCTAGTAAAGACTTAAATGTTCCTTTCGAAGAGATTCCTATGCATTTCGAAAAATAAACGTTTAACCTTAACCGCAAAGTAGTAATGCAGTAATGCAGTGATGTAGTAATACGTAGTTTCAGCTTTCAAGACTTTCAATAAAATTCGTATGCTTTTCGTGAATGCGATATTTTTTTAAACTCTAATCTCGCTATTAGTTTGCTACTTACCTTAGACGCTATATTACGCTTCATGTGAAACGATTAATTAGAGCGACGATGTTTTTAACTGAAGGAATGGGCATAGCTCGGACCTAAATATCTCAGCCAGCAGTTACTAGACGCTTAGCCTGTTTCCTGTTCTGTATAGTATGATTTTAACAAAAATAAGAAAAAATAATCAAATAAATAAAAAATTTATCTTTTTTGAGGCTTCTATAGGTAGACATCTAGAATGAGTTTTACTTGATAGCGCATTCAAGCACTAATATCGAATAGAGGCAGAGAAAGTTTTAATCAAATTTTTTGGTCAAACTCGCTCGCTCAAAAGCATGGCATAGTCCGCAATGCAGCCGTACCTTGCTTTTACTAATCGTAGCTGCATTTGATAGTCTTTCCAACGCTTTCTCAAATTTTAAGTAGAAAGTATTAGTGCAAGCTTTTTGTTTTTTTAAGAAAGTGTTTGAAAATTTAGGTTTAACTTTAACTAAAGTATGTTTTAAAGAAATTTTTGACATTTAGTTAAATTTAAACCTACATTTGTACTTATTCTTAAAAGACTTTTAAAATGTAAGCAAGTGACTCTTTCAATATTTAGTCATATAGTTTTAGGTTAATTAGACTCTTCTGCTACTATTTGTTAGTTTATTTAATTTCCCGGGTCTTTATGTTACTGGCTACATTCTGGTAAAAGTATACTATAAAAGCTAGAGTGGTGTAAAAAACTTTAAGAAAAGATAGAAAAAAATTAGAAAAATCGAGAAGAGTTTAATTTTTAACTTTACGGATTTACATAACGAAGACGATGAGATGCAAGTTATTACCTGTCCAACTAGATCAATAGCATTCATTTGCTTCTAACAGAAACTTTGGGAAAACTCAGGAAATTTCACAATTGCAGGGGAATGGCCTATGCTTTCATGGTGTTATTAAATGCCTCTTTAGGCGTTAGCTGATCTTTTTACAAAGGTTGTGCGGGTGCGGATAGAATTTGTAGCAAAAATTCATAATAATTGCATGAAATTGAACCTTAGTAAAGTTTTCAAACGATGCTTGGAAACGCGATCACGGATCAAATACCTTTTGTTGATGTTAACCGTTGCTTTTTTTTTTTATAAAACCCTTTAACGATCGAATAGGCATGGTTATTGATCCCTCTCTTACCTAATTCGTGTACTTGGAATGCTCGCAGGTTTTAGAATATGAGGAACTAGGCGGCTACAAGTAGTTGTAATGCGATTAGAAAAGAAATACTTGAGTTGTCATACCAATGGGCTTAAACTATGGCTGGGCTACGTGTTATTCGTTTCCAAAAATTGCTGCTTGCAGCGACCACCGCAAATGTGATTTGGTAAAGTTTGCAAAATGCGGCTGCACTTACCTTTCGTTAGCTTTCGTGTTCTTGGTCAAAAAAAAAAGGAAAACATTTTTATATCCGTCAACTTTATGTTAAAACCACACAAAAAAAAGGAAAATCTGCTGGTAGGTGTGGGTGATTTTTAAGAGTTTTATCTGATCACACATACCATACGCGTGGATATATTTATTACTGTGTCTGTTGCACTCATTATGACTAATGAGAGAAAAAGCGATTTTGTTTGCGCTCACCGCCGAAGGATGGTGATTGTATTCACTTTGTCATGCGAAATGTTTTTAACGGTCAAAAAGAAGCTTTAAAGATCCCATGAAATGTTTGTCTATGTTTGTTGTCAACATCAAATTCCGAATACCAATGTCCATCTGTCCGTTTAGCTGATGTCTCTTCTGATTGCAAATATTTTTAAGGTTCTTGCACGCAGATTTTTGGTATTGAAAATTGTTCAAAATGGATAAGCGACTTTCAGTTAATTACATGCGCCTTCTTTATAAAGAAAAATAACAGAAAGCACTTACCAGAAGACTTGTGGATCAAAAAGTGAAATATGAAGTGAAACTAGTAGCATGATGAACCAAGTATACCTAAGTATTGCATGTAGAAATGTTCTAAATTGTAATCAATAGCTGGTTGACAGAACGAATATCGAAATGCTTTTCACTGAAGAGATCCGAAAAGCTAATCGAGAGACGACTACCACTACATGCCTTCATGCATTTATATGCACTTATTTTACTGTTTTGTTGCTTGAGTTAATGGATTTATTTGAAAAGTAAATATTTTTAAAATTTGAATATTTTGCAATCAAAATGTTCGTTTTGTTGTGTCGGTTAAGGTTTTGGATACAATTGCACAACAGTTGTTTAATAATGCTGTAGTTGTAGCTTGAGCTGTATACTGGTTCGACTGTTTTATATAATTTAGTTAATTCCTGTAATAGAAAATTATTGCTTTAGTAGCTTGTCGTTGCGTATCGCTTGTAGGCTTTCATAGAACGCTTGAATCAGTGTATGTGCGCTTTTAGCGAACTCTTTCTTTCCGAGAAACTGGTTTGCGTGTAAACATTTTTGTGAATTCGAAGATAATTCAAATTCTTAAGCTTATGTTAATGTGCTTTAAGTTAATTTTTATTGCTAATCTATGAAATTTTCTTTGTTTTTTTTTCCATATGGGAGACGCTTGTGCACAAACATAAAAATACTCATTCACTCACTCACTCATTCACTCACAAGAAAATCACAATCACTCATATGTCATATTATTAATCAGCACATTAACAGTTAAACACACAGTCACATCATCACCAACAACAAGAATAACAACAATAAAAACAACAGCAACACAAACATCATCAACCAGACATGAGTTACTTCATTCCTTAACAGCAAAGCAGTCATGAAGCACCTTGCAACACATTGACACACATTGCATATGGGCTGGGCCCACGGAAATGTTAAAAGGATTTGTAAGAAGGATCGGTTTGCCTATCAATCAATGCATGAAATCTTAAGCTTTATTATGGGGGAAGAGTTTATTCAAAATTTATTAAAATTTTATTATATTTTTTATTAATTTTTTAATATTTTTTTTTTTTTTTTTTTTTTTTTTTTGTAAATAAAACCAAATATATTTTTTTTTTTTTACATTTAAATTGTTAACGAATTAACAAACATAAAAAATAAAAAAATAAACTTATTATTTTTGTGCTTTTTTATAATTTTTATAATTTTCTTTAAAGATATATTTCACTTTTTTGGTTTTTTTTTCTTCTGATACTGAATTTGATTTCTTGTAACTGACTAATTTACCGCTATCTGGAGAAATGAGCAGCGAGCAGTAGTAGTTGTTGTTAGTCAGTCAGTCAGTCAGTCGCGTCAATTGGTGTAACTGTCGTGGCCGAAAAACATACAATATGTTCATATGATGTTAAAGCGTTTATGCCAGCAACCCATTTATCCATTTAAGCGATGATGCTGCGCGATTTAAGTTGTCTTCTCGAAGAGAAAACAAAAAAAAAAATAAAATAAAAATTAAACTCTCTACTAACTGCAGCTACAACGTTGCATTGCATGGCATTGATGATGATGCCGATGTATAGTGTACATGTGTATATGTTGCATCTTCTAAAGGTGCTGTCGTGTTATTATCCAAAGTTCTTTTGGATCTTCTTCATGTGCTTTTTCTCTCTTTTTTTTGGTTTTTTTTTTTTTGGTTTTCTTTCTTCTGCTTTTCATTTTCTTATTGAAGACCATGTATCTGTCTACAGAAGAGCGTCGACGTTTATTGACGTCGAGATACCACATTATGAACATTAATACAACACTCGTTTATGTCGCTTATTTACAAGACAACCCCCCCGTCTTTTCTCTTCCCCTAAGTCTTTTACGTCTCCAGCTAGATTAGATGGTTGTGGCCTAAAAGCCTGTAACAGTAATGAAAGTAATTTAAGCTATTTTTTAAGAGGCTTGCTTCTAATCGAACAATTCAGAGGAGACACTTATGGTAAAGTCTTTTAGCACAACACTCGCATAATACCATGTCTTGGTTTTTCTCTCTTTTTTTTTTTTTCTTTCTTTCTTATTTTAATAGAAAATATGTTTGCATTTTATGTTTTTTTTTTCTTTTTTAATTTTTGGGAAGATGTGCTAAAAATCTTTGATTATAATATTTTTTTTTTTTACCTATTGAGCCTGGGAAGTATGTTAACTTTGTTAATAAATGTGTAACAAAAGTTGTGTTCAAGAGCATGGGCCGTAAAGTGCCCGCGGGGAGTTTCAGCCTGAACCCCGTAATAGATTTTAAAAGTTTTATTTCAAAAATATTCACGTAAGACATAACACAAGTCGTACCTAAGCCGAAGAGGATTTCGATTCCTTATGAACGTGGATTTTTTCTGAAGTTGATAACTAACACTTTTGAATTGTATTCTCTTGTCTGCAATCATTCATAAATTTTGAAAAATATGTTTGACTTTTTTTTTTTTTGGTTCTTTTATATAAATTATTTAGGGGCCAATCAATGATTCGGCTTACTCTGACTGTTAGCCTTTGTTAGCTTTTGTTAAAATTCTTATCGGTGGTATTTTAGGAAATTCCGCATCTTCGCTGCGACGCGTAGAGTATGTACGAGACGAAGAATTATTTAGGCAATAATTTGCATGATCACAGTCACAACGTTCATTAACTGATTGTTCGTACCGTAGCTAATGGCAGCATGATTTAAGAACTGAAAAGATGATAATTTACTATTGTGGTAAGAGACCTTCGCAGATAATTATGTGTAAATATTTTCCATTTATATAAAATGTAATTTATAAAATACCAATTAAATAAACAATACACATAATGAATGAAAACAAAACGACATAGAATAGGAAGAAGACCGGTCAGTCTTTCCGAAAAACCTGATCGTAATCTAATGACTTTTTTCCCTCTTCACTTAATTTCCTAACGAATAACTTGCAAAAACTAAGGTGGATTTGCTTTGAGAGAGTTTTAAATTTCGCCGGCAATGACGATGCTGTTAATGGTGAAGTTTTCAGTTAATTATATCAAATTCAAAACTAACTATTTGAACGGGTAGCGAGGCTATTGTATAATTCTTTCAGTAGTGAGGGACAAAACTAGATGCGCTCCTATTATCGTCAATTCCATCGATCAAATCAGTTTTTAACCCATAGTGTGAATATTAGGTTAGGTTAAAAATTTTCCTAAGGCACTAAGTAAATGTCAAATCAATTTGTATTCGCACGTTTATCATGAATCGATGAGTTCGAGCTGCCAGTTTTCATCTGATAAGTAAATTATAATAATAATAATGGTAATGATTATATACATTTTTTGATTGCTTAGGGTATTCACGTTCTACGTCGAGCGTCCGGATTGCAAAACGTCGGTTAGGCAACCGGATACTTCAAAATCTCTTAAGCACATAATGTTGCCTGCGTAGATACATTTTACTATGGGAAAGCCTTCAAAGCTCGATCGCTTTTAGTTCAATGGAAGCGATTTTTGACCAATTGAAGCTAAACGATTTTCACAGTCGAAATCGAATAGAGAAATCTATGCTTCCGCGAAGAGAAGGCTTCCGTTAAAATTGAACAGAGTGGTTTTCTTACTGCGGGCAAGAGCTTTAAACTTTTTAGATTTGTGTTAGTAAGCAGTGTAGCAAAAGAAAGGGAAGTTTTTTTTCAACTTTGTTTACTAGCTTTTAATTGGCGTTCAAAAGTTTGAAACTTCCCCCGCTGAGTATTAAAAGTTTATCATCGGCTTTTGGCCGAAGGTTAAAAATTTTCAACCCTTACCTTTAACTCTTACCTAAAACATGATTGATTTTCCTCTTGTTCAACGCAGTTGACAAAAACAGCATCGATCGAAGCTTGTCATTCCATCCTTCAATGCTTGCTTTTGGATTACCCAGTTTGTCATCCGGCAGTCGAGTATTCATTCGTCGATGAACTGCAGTATTTTTCGTCTCAAAGGAGTGCCCTACTGAAAAAGGGAACAGAATGTTAACAAACGCAGTTAGGAAGACAATACTTAGACAGACGTTCTAGCTCATAAGCCTGATTACGAAGTGAAGTGAAACAGGTCCTGGAAGAAAGCTTTGTTGTTTATTATTAAATAGTTGAATAGAAGAAAGCGATGAGTAAGTAATGATTTCAAGGCTCCTCTGATGTTTAGAATTAGCACAGATTCTAACTGGACCTTGAAGTATTATCATTTAAGTTAAGACTTCGTTTAGAGGTTAAATTTTAAACGCTTTCGTTTAAACTTTGTAAATTGATTATCCGCACAACAACAAGTCAAACTCCGCTTTAGTGATTTGAAATATTTTTGAGATTCAAATTTAGTTTCAATTTATTTTTATTTCGCACACAAATATTTTAATGTTTCTTTTGTGAAAACCAAGTATTTTGTCGCCGCAATAAAAATATCAAAATAAACGAAAAAAAAACTAAACAGAAACACGATCATGGTCAAATTTACTGTCGTTGCTGGTGCTTTACCATATGATTATAACGTTGACCGTTTCAACTGAAGCATAAAAACGAGAAGAAAAAAAAGAAAAGAAAACTCAATAGTGAAACTTAAATTTATATAAGAAAATCATTTAGTGAATAAACTCAACTCAACAGTCAAACTACCAGCCAACCGAGAAAACATTCAAATAACAATAATTGTCAAATGACTTTCTACTGCAATGTTGGTCACCAGCAGCAGCATGTTTGAAGAGAAGTCTTACAGTCTTTTAAAGACGTTAAAAGAAAATCAAAATTAAATGCATAAAACACTATTTTTTTTTTTTTTTAGTTTATTTTTTCATTTTTTTTTTTGTTTTACTCTGCTTTAAACCGCTGCTGCCGACTTGGTCGAAGCAAGTCAATAGAAAAATTGTTAAAATTCACATACAACGCCGATTTAACGGTGATGATGATGAGGATGATGGCGGTGGTGGTGGTTGTGGTTGTGGCGATGCTTACTGTTACAGTCTCTATGCAATCTTATAACAATAACACTAATACAACAACAACAACAACAACAACAATAACCACAAACGAAGCGATATAATAAAAACAAGACGAATGTTCGGCGATAGTCTATAAAATAAGCAGAATCTATAAAACACAAATTTGATTTTGCCTAACATTGCGCAGAAACAATTGGCAAAAGCTGAGAAAAGAAGCGGGTGTTGGGTACCGTAAGAAAATACAAAAAAATCAAATTTCATGACAGACTCATGCGCATATTCAAACACAAGCACATGCATAGCTCAGGAAAAGCAACAAAAAAAAAAACAAAAATCCTGCAATGAATTTAAGTTCAGTGTAGAGGTATACTGAAGCAGTTCAGACTCCAGCAAATAATGCGCAGCATCGGCAGTAGTGATCGCTGTGTGAAGTGAAAGACATTTCTTTTTGTGGCCCAGTGTACCAATACCACCTTCGATGGTTGTTTTTCTTGAATGTGAGCAAATACTAGATGCTTAGATTTTATAGAGTTTAAATAGAGAAATGGATTTTTTTTTTTGTTTTTCAAAAGTGCTTAAGTTTTCGGCGGTTTAGCTTCGGTGGTTATAGTGAGTGTATTCTGTACTTGTGTGTTTGTTGGCTTTTTGTACTTGAATATTGAACTAATGTTGGCTTAGGTCTAGGTACTACTTATGGTAAGTTCAGTTTCCACATGTTTGTATGTGTGTACCGATTTTTGGTAAAGACTTCAATGCAATTTTTTCCTTTTTTTTGTTTGCTGGTCTTCCTCCACCTTTTTTTCTTTTCTTTTGTATTTCAACAAAGATCGTGACCGCATGTCTTAAATGCATAATGACCGTAAATGCATTTAAAGCAGCAGCAGCAGCAGCAGCACCACTACCACCACCACCGCCACCACCACCACCACCACCAATAATAACAACTACCACAAAGACAGCAACAACAACAACGGAAAAAGGAGTTGAAGATTTTTTACATTTAGCTGCTTATACGTACAGAAACCAAACTATATAGTCAGTTACAACAGCGATCATCAGAGCAATACTTTATTTTTCCAATTTTTTATAGCCACGATCGGAAAATGAAGGTATATTGAGTCTTTCACTTTGCCTGTTACTTCAGAATTTTGTCTGCCGTCTGTGCATCGATTGAAAAATGTAATCGAAACGTTTTCCCCAAGTTTCCTGCCCACGTTCACATCACTTTGACTCCTAAGAATGAAAATAGTTGTACAAACCCGAAAAAATTGCTTATTAGAAGTCGAGCATATCTGTATTTGTTGTCGCGTTTTATTTTAACTCTAAGTTATTCACACGCCATACTGTGCACCGGTTTCCGGATCGAGCAGAGATTAGGGACATCTGCCTTTGTTACCCAGTTTCATTTCGAGTCTTACTCTCGCGTAGCGGTTCGAATCCCATTTGTTGTCCGGTTTTGCATTGAATCGAATCTTTTTAACCCTGGATGATGGGTGTTTAAGATTCATATTAAATCGTATGAAATTTCCTCACTTGTTCCTGCAGTTTAAAGTTGATATTAAGGGGGAAAAAAAGAAATTATTTAAAATTTTTATGTTGTTATTACCTTTTTGTTCTTTTTTTTCTGCATTTTTTTCTACTTGACAAAATATGATGGTGAAGAAAAGGTTAAATCGTTTTTGAGTGTATTTATAAATTGTAGCAGACGTGAGGCAAGAGAGCTGAGAGCTCTCCTTTGAAATATCTTCCATGGACGATATATTGTGCTTTTTATTATATTTCTTGGCTACGAAAATTTATGACATTAGAAATATTTTCAACTACATTAGATATAAGTGGAAAATATGAAAGATTTGTTCGTATGGAGGCATAGCATGTGATGATGCCTTCCCATATATATATTTTTATATGTACATATATTATATAAGTTTATAACTGTATTACTGTTATTCTCACACAGAGGTGAAAGCATTATTTATGGCTTGATATGAATTTATGAGTTTATGTTAGAATATATTAATTAAAATGCCTGTCTGTTCCTATGCATACGCGCAAGCAAGTTTTTTTTTTAAGTACATTTTTATTGATATATGTCCATTGCTGGATAGTACAGTAGAGAATCATAAGACTTTCTTTATGATTCGTTATTATTAAGCTATTAGCTAAGAATTCATTCATTTTAAGCAATTAGTCATTTTACACTCTTTTGGTGGGAAACGGCCGAAGAGATACCTCTTGCAAGCGCTGAGAGATGGTGGGATCCGCCGACATCCGGGATGGAGCTCCGCGGGATAAAGATTTCTTGAGCCGACACAACACACTTCCACTTTTTTTGACTACTGTCTCTTGCTTGTCTACGCGGTGACGAAGGCAGTTCTTTTCTCATTTCCTTTACTAATATTCCTACGGTCTTATCCCACCAGCACCCTTGGACCTAAGCCCACAAGGGACATAGCCTGGGTAAAGTAAAATTACTATAACGCATCTCATCCTTGCTTATCTTTAAGAGATACGTCATTAGGCCTGCACTTCATATATATCAGTCAACCTGGTTTCTGCCATCGAAATGAAATTTTCAGATTATTTCCTATCACTACTTCGACTTATGCTACGATATACGTGTTTTTTATACTCATATCCGGGCAAAAGGAAAACGAAACAAAAAAGTTCGAACTTCAATTTGTTTGAGGCAAACTATTATGGAAAACAAAATATTAATGCTATGGACAAAACTGTGTTTAATACGTTATTACGTGAAAAGATTTATGGAACTTTTCCACAACAAATATTATTAATGCATATCTAGCGCTTTACTCCTCCGTTACTGTTATCGTATTTTCTTTCTGCCATGTGCTACAATATCACTGATTGCAATTTATAATATCTGAGGCAGGATGAAAGAAGAAGAAATTATCGGTAGGCATCGAACCGATCCCTGCTGAGATTTTCTTATTAACATTCGTAAATAGAAGGTTTGAGAGAAAAAGCTGAAATGAAAATGAAATAATATAAATGAATAAACATTACGTTCGGTTAGAGTCGATCATTAAACACCCTGTACAGTTTTTCTTGACAAATTTCTTCATTTATATTCATGATAATTACCATTTCAAGGCATACTTTTCGGGAGAACTCTTATAAGGGTCGATGGGATACAGGT
>CCAG010013855.1:0-48551 GCA_001077435.1 Glossina morsitans morsitans | reverse complement strand
TATTAATGCATATCTAGCGCTTTACTCCTCCGTTACTGTTATCGTATTTTCTTTCTGCCATGTGCTACAATATCACTGATTGCAATTTATAATATCTGAGGCAGGATGAAAGAAGAAGAAATTATCGGTAGGCATCGAACCGATCCCTGCTGAGATTTTCTTATTAACATTCGTAAATAGAAGGTTTGAGAGAAAAAGCTGAAATGAAAATGAAATAATATAAATGAATAAACATTACGTTCGGTTAGAGTCGATCATTAAACACCCTGTACAGTTTTTCTTGACAAATTTCTTCATTTATATTCATGATAATTACCATTTCAAGGCATACTTTTCGGGAGAACTCTTATAAGGGTCGATGGGATACAGGTCACAAGGAGGAAGCCATGTTTAATGATCGTCTTTTTTGCCACATATAAGGGGGTTCCATCCATATTTTTCATAGCAATTTAAATTCCGAAATACCGTTTAAAGATTTTTATATGACGCCCGGAGGGCAGTTGTAAACGGGGTCCGGTTCAATTCATTTTCATGGTCAATACCTCATAAATTGCGATCTGTGTGCTTAACATAAAAATACATGGACAAGCATCCGACAAGCTTAAAGAGAAGTCGAATATTAAAAGGTGCATCTGCCTTAAGCCTTAGTTGGTGCTTCTGGGCGTTATATACAAGAGAACGAATTCAAGGTACTTCGTACCACAGGTGCTATACGCTATAAAAATGCTGTTTGACTGCATATGGATTATTGTGATTTAAGCATGCAGCACAATCGTTAGAGCTTTTTTTACTCAGGTCGAGCTTTCAATGCCTTTGTTTGCAAGAAGGCACAGCGGCTAGCAAGGAATGTACGAAAAAGGACGCGTACATTTTTTTTCACAGAGATTTCTAAGTTTGACTTTGTACAGCTTTCGAACTGCTAGTGTAAATCATTGAGTTCCATCGGTGAATCGGTGAATAAGTTTTCTGGCATTTTCGATGGATGGACATTCAGACTTTGTTGTTGTGCGTTTAAATCAAAGATATCAATTTTCGACCGTAAAAGTCGAAGTAAATGGACTTTGCGGTGTAAAACAGTCGAATGAAAAAAGTGAAAATTGCTTGAGTTATGCTGCGTGCCGTCTTCAAAAGTCCAATTTCGAGAAAAACGCATTTGAGGTCGCACGTGTCTGTGTACTGCCATTGGAATTGTGTTTGAGAAATAAAATTTTTGCATTCGCTTTTTCTGTCATTCTTGATTAGTTAAGGGATTATTTAAGTCAGTAAATTAGATTGATTTTCCGAGAAGTGTACAATGGGGCTACCCCTTAAGTGGAACGAAATTAATTCAAACCGTTTCGTTTCGAAGTAGTTCACTGCAGATTCGATTTAAATACGTGAATGGAAGAATATACTGAACTTTTCAACTATCAGGAAAGAAGGAAATTTTGCCCTTGATGGGACTAACACATTCAATGAGTGTGAGAAAGAGGAGTATTTGTAGGTGCAGCAAATAAGTGGGAAACAGGTTAGGCAGTTGTATTTGTATCGAGACTACACTGCTCTTGCAAGCAACCATCAAAAATCATTTTCATCGCAAACCTACCATAAAGTTTTGGGAAACGTAATGTGGTCTGACATTTTCCCGGAATTTTTCTCACTTTTCGGAGACGGTTTTGCTTTCGTCTGCCAGAAGATCTTTTTCCAATTTTTTATCCTAGTTTGCACAACCAAGGGATTGTCAACAATCAATCAAAGGTAGGCGGATGAACGAGCAAGAATAAATCCGTTTAGTTGCTCGGGTTCATCAAGTGACCCTTTACACGTATTTTTGCTAGTTACAAACGATATATCGAAACTAATATATCCTTATCCTGTGGTGGTGTTTCGTTTGTGCAATCTTTTGCATTTTATTTCACTTTTCCTTGTCTAATGAAAGAAAATTTTTTTGTCTGTATAAAATAAGTGTAATGCATATTTATATATAAATACAGTCATGGGCATAGAGATAGCACTAATTTAAACCAATAATATATGATAGCAATATTATAAAGAATATTGCTTAGTATTTTATTAAATAAAATATTTTCTTAGAAAATTTACTGTTCTCTTGTTTCTTAACCTGTACACAAGTACATTATCGAGTACAATTTTTTGTTTTGGAATAGTAGCGGGCGAAAGTGAACGTTTTCATTAGAGCGATAATAGAGAAATTGATCTAGTTATAGTAAATTGTCGAAGTGCTCCATAAACTAGTTTATAATGGTATTAATTTGGTCCGAGGAAAATGCTTTGGGTTTATAGAAGAGCAGACAAACAATTCGGGACCAAGACAAGAAATACTACTGATTTCACTCTCGAATTCATTGTAGGCAAGAACTAGGAGAGCCATTTAAATCCTTTAGCGAAATCGTCGATGATGTTAACAAACCACCACATTGGTGGTGGTGGGGAAACATCTAAACATGTGCAAGTTTTCGTTTGACTCAGTAAAAAAGAATCTCGTCTTTCGAAATTACATTATCGTCAGACTTTGGCATTTTTTGAGCGCCATATGATGGACGACTTGCGCTTCTCAGAAAAAGTTTTGTGACGTAGTGAGATAAAAATTAAGATTCTCGAGGTAGATGCGGATCGTGGGCTCAACGCATAACATAAAGTGAGCCTAGAAAACCATACGTCAAGCTGATGGTAATATATAGGGATATAGAATAGAGCTTTTTAAAAAGATGGACGACTAAATAAAAAAATGCCAATCCTATGGTATTCCGAAATACAATTTGAGGAGGATTTTTATTCAGGATAATGACAAGAAGTTTCTGGGAAGAATCAGAAATTATTGTCTTTTGGAAGAAAATACATTATCGTAAATATTGCGAAAGAAAGTAAAAAAAAACCGTACCGGAAGGGTCATGTAAGCAGTTTCTTTAAAGCATGCGCCGCGCATAACGTAGGTACTAGTAACTAATTCTAATAAATAAAAGACAATACAAAGGGTAACAGATATAGAAAAAAGTTAATCCTAAAAGCCACTTAATATTTAGTCTGTACTTACTTCTCGACTTGATTTCATTCTATGAATCTTTTTCTTTCAATCGCCCTCTAAGATTTTCGAATATTTCTAATAAGTCTTAAGCTGTATTTTAAAGTAAAAGTAAGTCGCTACATAAACATTTGTGTGCATTATACTCGTGATCAAGTGTACGTACTATTCATGCTTGCCTGGCTGTCTCATGCTCGCAAACATTGTGCAACAACTTTAACTAGTTGCACAATAATTTCTAATTTTAACCATTAAAATGCCACACGATGTGTCTACGTAAAAGCGTATATATGTGCAATTGAAATCGTACATTTGTATTTGTATGTACGTAAGCATATCTGATTTGTTAAAGTATTTTTTTTTTTGTATCAATATTTGCATTTGAATATTTATTAAACTATCAATTAATGTCCATATAAATTGACCGCAGATATGTGGTTAATGGTTAATGATGTGTTGTCACGTTAGTGAAAAAGAAGCAGAAAACAAAAAATCCTAATGTAAGCATGTCTACTTAAGTCGCTATTTGTATAGATTCTAATCGCTTGTAAAGGTCGGCATTAAAGAGAAGGGAGAGATTACTTGCGATGCAAGACGAAGTTCTTCGCATGCACCACTTGTTGGTTTTTGATGCGATGTTGAAGTTAAAGGAAATCGCAATGTAAAGAGGTAACATGGCATGTAAGCGTAAGAATACTAAAAACGTACAAACACACAATTAACCTAATGTATCCGAAGAGTGGCGTATAGGAAAGGAAAAGAAATTTATGATCGATAGGGCAGAGGGCCTATAATAGAAAAATTAATATGCAACGATTACCGAGGAATGAGTTAATCTAATTAAATTTCGAGTTTTTCTAATTACACGTAAACGAACCTAGAGATAGACTTTAGTGTTTTAGCCAAGAATGCAAAAATTTTCTCTTTCCACATTTACATAGGTTTCAAATCTACAACAAACCTGAAATGCCTTCTATAGGGTCTATTAATAGAAACTAGTAATTTTGAGGTGTTGGTTAACCGCGTGTTTATATTTTATATTCAGTAGTCATAAATAAATCTTTTTTTCAATTCAATATTAATTTAATGCCATTTTCAAGACATAAGATATTTTTAAATATCTGCGGGTAGTTTTTTTTTTCTTCTTCGTTTTCTTTTCACATATATCATCGCATGCGTAATGGGATTAGAATGCGCTTGCTATCATCTTCTTCTTGTATTTTAAAGTTGGTAAATAATTTCAAAACATAAAAATTCGTACAAGACGCGCCTGTCCTCAACCTCATTCATTCAACGTAAAGTGTACGTAGGTGACCGCAAAAAATGAGAAATTTCAGAGCAAAGGTAAGGGTGAAGACATGTAATGTAATCATATCTTGAAAAGTTGTTTGCTCACAATACTATAATAAGTACGATATTAGGGGTAAGAGAAAGATACCTTCCTCGCAACATTTTTTCTGCGCAAACAGTTTATCTGTAGGATATCAAAGCCATTTTGGGGTGGGGCCGCAGTTATAACGAATGCTCCGATTACCCGATCGGCCTTATGACTTCCAGCGCGCCATCGCTCCTTATGCCTCCTTTCCCATTTATCCTAATCACCACCAAGTGTAGAGAACATCCGCAGAGTAACCGGTAGCGAAAGAAATAAAAGAAAACCAAGCTGGGAAGTTAGACGCGACTCTCACCGAAACTGTTGTACCCACCACCACCACCTTGATATTAAAAGAAACTAAGAAATAAGAAATGAAAAATTTCAATACTTCATTGGGTGGGCGTGGTTAATGTTTTCCACATTTATAGAATATGCGTGAAAGTTTGCAATACTAATCTATCATAATATGTGTGCAACGTGCACTAAAACCCAGCTTTATTGCTTTCAAAAACAGAGGCATGCTTAGTCTTTGTTATGTCTTGGGCATATCCCTTGATTGATTTCGCCGACTTTCGATAAGAACTTGCCTGCAAGAGTTTTCAATATTTTTGCTAAATTTGAAGGCGATACCTTAACAGTCGCGACCAAGACAATTTTCACGCAGACATTGGCAGCGAAAAGGACAGATCAATATTTGATAATATTAGAGAACATAGATACGGTCTGTACGGTCTGTACGGTCTCTGAAGCTTCCTTCTGTCTGTTACAGAAATTTTATCAGCAGGTAAAGAGGCAGAGAGACGGATGGACAGATGGGCATGCTTACATCGATTCGGAATTCGATGATGATCCAAAATAGTGTGTGAGGTGTCTAGGTAACGTCTTCGTGGATGCTGTAAACATTTGTATAAACTGAATATGTCCCCACCTTTCAAGGGCGGGTATAAAGATCTTAAGAAAAAAAACAGTTTTTGTGTAAATTTGTTTGCTGTGATTTGTTTACTCTTATACCTATATAGAGTTTTAGAGATGAATTCTCTTTGGACTTGCTGACGAAAACTTTTAGAATTTTGTATAACCGTATCAGGCTCTGGCTCTCAATCTTTTATTCGGCCTATTAACTTTCGAATCGAGCATTCGAACGATTTTTTCTGACATTTTTTTTTAACTCTCTAAACTTCTATCAGCAAATTCCGCTATTATTAACGGCTTCATGGTGGTGTAACGTGCCACCTTAGACTTGATATATTTATGAGATTCAATCAAAATTCCTCGTTTCTTTCTCAGTTTGTTAAAAACGAAAAAAAAAAAAATTAATATCTGGGTCAATTTTATTACGAGAGAAAAGCAATCGTTACAATGGGATACGAGAGGCATATTTTTAAAGCATGACGTCAAGATGTATTTTTACAGAATACGTTTGCTCTTGGAGACGAACGGAAAAACATTGCTCATGGCAATTAAAAGTACTTGCAAGTAATTCATGTATATCATGTATTCTTTATTGGATGTTTACAGTCAAGTTATTTAACATTCGGAGATGAAGTGAAAACGAAAATAGTCTTAGACATGTAAGCTCTAATTAAATATATTTATATATTTATGTGTATGTATTCATATCTGCTCAATATTCCATTTATTCTATTTTAACCCATAAATATTTCATTGCAGTTGACCTATGACTTTAATTCAGTTTTTTTTTTCTATATTTCCGGTTGGATCTTTTTGACTTTTAATAATGAAGAGAAACTGATGAGGGATTTCAATACTAGCTGATAATAGATAGATAAAAAGTTTGGAATTTACGTTAATGGCCTACAACCGTTTTGGTAAATCACATCCTATATAAGATTATGTTAGATATCACTTCACCTCAACTGCTAAGAGACTGAGACCAAAAGATGTGGAGGCGATTAGGCGTGTTGTCAACTTTCTCAATATTTCATTCCAATCCGGTATGCGATATTCACAGCACATACCCTACTATTTGTAGGAAAACGAGTAACAACGGATTTTTTGCACACAATCACCTCATTTTCGCTTCTTCCGCTGTTTGTTTTTTAAAGTTATGTTCAAAAGTTTGTTTTTATCTTCTGACCCATTAACGACAGATGCAAATTGTGTTCATTTTTTTTTTCTCTTTCAAAATTCATCCTCGGTTATCGGAACATTTCGAGGACTGCCTCCCTGTTAGCAAATATGTTCTGAATCCTGAGTCTATAACTCAGTACTGTGACTATATCTCAGGGCATTCATAATAATTCCAACTAATCGGTTATGCATCTTTCTCGTACGTTCGGCGCCCTTGTAAGCATTTTGTATGTCTTTGGTTGCAGCAAATATTTCGGTCTTGTTCTGCTAACTAGTTTTCGCAAGAAACTCTTTCGAGAAGGTTTCGCCCAACAATGAAAAGATAGACGTGGAAAATCCAGCTACGATAACAATAATTCGATTTTATTAGTTGCTTATCCTTCTCAAGAGCTTTGGACCTTGTTAGAACCCGATCGAGCCTACGAAAAATTCCTTAGGAATTATCCAAGCGCAATAGTAAATAACTGGAAAAGCAGTTATGGCTAAAATATTAAAAATTTTATGTTCGCGAAAAATGTCATAAAACTCCTTTCGACTGCGCAATACAGTTACTTCCCGGTGTTACTCGATGTTGTTAAATGTCCCGATTCTATGGCGGAAAAGCCATACTGAGCCGTCGTCAAAGGCTTTAAGTTAAATCCTTTATTATTTTTTCTTCTGCTTTCTAACCAAATTACTCCCTCCCCCTTTTTCCTTTTGATTCTTTTTTTCACGAGGATCGAACTACCGATTTAGTCAGTGTTTAAAATTTAAATGCAATTGAGTTCCGCATTAACATTTAAAGGAAGATCTTTAAGTCGCAACGTGTCAATCACGAACTTGTGAATATTGTTTCTATTATTTCCATAATTTATACTGAAATTAATTATAGCATCATTTTATTAAATCCTACGATATAATTAAGTATTAATTAGTTTGTAAAATGTTTGAAAGATTTGTATAATGGCTTTCCTTGACCTTTCTTAGCTCAAAATTGTAATTTCACGATTAGCGGAAGGGATTACCTTTAATATCCTTTAATGTCCTTTCTCATAGTATGGCTTTGATTGAGAGATTGTTTACGCATAGCTCTTAAGACCTCTAAGGATAATCAAATGATGAGATAGCATGAGTGTTCTGGACCGTTTGGTGTTTTTATTAGACAATTATAGAATAGATTTGAGATTTTAGAAACGCGTAAGGGAATCAACGACAAACAAGCTGAACAAAGGGAAGTTTTTAATATCCTTACATTTATCAAGATGGGTAATGGACAACCCTTAAGACATTTAATGGTAAATGGAAGACGAAATTTTGACTCGACTCTCTCAGCCGAGGTGTACAGGTTTAGATTTTTGTATATTAAGACTAACGTATTCTCTTTTAGACTCTCTTGGATAGTTTTAGGTTCGATGTCGTCGAAAAGGAATTTTCTCCGATTCTTTTATTTTATCGATGTGAGGACATCATGATACTAAAAATTGATGCGAACGGAAAGTTTTCAAAATGTTTTTACTCAATTTTCTTAATTGATTTAAATTTTGAATAAATTTCCGTTTCTTCACTTGCAGATGCCTGCGGCTTATCGGATGTAACGCATATCGAATCCCTGCAAGAAAAATCTCAATGCGCCTTAGAGGAATATTGCCGCACGCAATATCCAAATCAGCCTACGCGTTTTGGTAAATTGCTGCTAAGGCTGCCATCGTTAAGAACGGTTTCGTCACAAGTAAGTGCTAAAGCAAGAAACCAAAAAAAAAAAAAGATTGTTTTTTTTTTGCCTCTAAATTCAAGATCTTTATTGCTCTCCTGAAAGCCTGTACTGTCTTGGGTTGTATTTCAATTTTTGTCTTTTTTTTCGTTGTCTTCTTTTTCTTTTCCTTTCTTTTCTTTTCTTTTGGAGCTTAGGTCATTGAACAATTATTTTTTGTCCGTCTAGTCGGTAAAACACCTATTGAAACGCTGATACGTGACATGCTGCTGTCCGGTAATAGTTTTTCTTGGCCTTATTTGCCATCGATGTGACACACAATGTGGCGACAATTAACAACAACTTGATCATCTGCTGCCGCCGTAGCAGCTGCAGCGGCTGTTGCCAGTCAACATCAGCCTATGGTAGCAACAGCAGCAGTAGCAATGCAACAACACCAACAACAACAGCATTACTCGAGTTATGTAGCAGGCAATAATGCGGCTCATAGCAGTTCAGCAGAAAGCAATTACGCAGCTCTAAGCAATAGTAGTAGCAGTTTGGTAGGTGGTAGCGAGTGCAGCGTTGACGTTGAAAATAATTACACAAATGCTAATATAACAGCAACAGCTCCTAATCGGGCCAATGTGACGGCAGGAGGTTTCGCAAACTCTTATTCCATGAATATGAGTTCATTGAATGCTGCCAGTTTCTTTGCTAACGATTATCATCATCACCATCATCATCATCACTCGCTGACCCCGAGTGCCTTTATGGCGAATACGAATTACGCAGCCGCTACAAATGCCAATGCTTCGGCGGCCAGTTCTACTGCTATGTTAACCAATTATTGCGATGCGGCGATGATGATGGCAGCCGCCGCTGTCAATGCTAATCAATGCCTGCAACAACAACAGCAACGTTTTGCTCTCATCAATGAGAATGATTTGCAGCGGGAGGCCGATGTAACACAAGATGAAACTAGAGGTGCTACCTCTTTGGTGGCGACAGCTTTGTCGTCGTCAGCTTCGTCGTGCTCGTCCGTTACAACATCAGCGTCCTCCGCAACGTCTTCGATTTCGGCCACCGCTCCATTAGCTGCAGCCGCGGTTACTGCTACTGACGCTGCCGATGACTTGAATTTGAAAAAGCAACAACAACAGCTGCGCTTAGCAAAACAAGCAGAAACACCGCCAAATTTAATCGATATTAGCGAAGTTCCTCTTATAGTGGATGTCAAGTAGTATGATAATAATAAATAAAAATAAAAAAATTTAAAAAAAACAAAAAAATGAATAGAAAAAAGTTAAAAATATATATATATATATATATATATATATATACAAAAATCTTAAAAAAAAAAAACAAGCAGAATAGTTTTTGGTAAGTTTTTTAGTTAAATGTTTTATATATACATTGCTTAAAAAAAATGTATAATTGTTTCCAAAACTATTTTGTATATAAACGATTTTTTTTTATTTATTTATTTAGTTATTAGATTTCAATTCAAGAAAAGTCTAGAAGTCAAGTTGTGGTTCTTTTTTTTGTTTCTGTTATGACAGCCTTACGATCTACGACTTTATACTTGAAAAGCACAAATACTAAGATGTAGGGGTAAAAGCTCAAAATTTCTACTGAGTTTGTAAACAAATGAAAATACAATCTTTTTACATCAAAACAAAAAAAAAAAACAGGGTTGCATTTGAAATTATTTTATCTTTAAAAAAAAAAATTGTTATAAATATTCGCTCAAATTCTGGCTTAATATACTTTTTTTTTTCATTTTTCGTTTCGGAACTTTTTTTTTCTCTCTGACTTCAGACGACATATCTTAATAAAAACAAACAAAAAAAAAAGTGAAAAACAAAACCAAACAAAACATTTTCATTATAAAAAATTTACGTAAAACGTAATCCTGTTAGTGTTGTAATATAAATATTCTGTAAAAAAAAAAGGAAAAAAAAAATTATATTTTGTAAAAAATTATAGTAAATGAATTTTGCTCGTATTGAAGTGAAATTTTCTGTATGTGTGTGTAAAAAATTCTTTATTGTGAAGGCACTCAATTATACTTAATCGTTAAATTTTGTTTAGATATAAACTAATATTAAAAAGGAGAAGAAAAACTTTTCTTATTGTTAAAAGAAACATTCTCAACTACTCCCACACACATATCCGACATTAGAATTATGTGTGAATGTATATATATATATATGTATATATATAGGTGTATGTATGTATATATACGTATATATATGTATATATATATATATATATATATATATATATATATATATATATTTATGTACGTGTGTGTGTATGTATGTGTATATATGTACATATATGTAGATATGTAGATTACATTATTTTGCACAATTATACCAAAAATTTTTTAAATTTTTTATGTTTTTCCTCTTATTAATGAAACAAAAAAAAACAAGGAAATTAATTCAGTGGCAATTTAATTAAAAATTTTATTTATGTGAAGACTTTGCAAAAAACAAAAAAAAAACATCTAAAAGATGGAGACGCTTTATTTCTTTTTTTTTATCATTATTTTTTCACTTTATTTTTTTTTTTTTTTTCTTTACGCTTTTTCTTACTTTTATGTTTCGGCATCAAGTTTAATTTTTTTCCCCAACAGTGACAAAATATTATGGGAAACATCCCATTGAAGAACCTGTGGAAACGGTGCGAAAGATTAAGTTCATCTTTTGTCTGACTATAGGTAAAGTAAGATCAACAAATGAATGCTGCGATGATTGTTTATTGGTGACATTAAGGGGTTCACGTGTGTTCCGCATAGGCTACTGAGATGAATGCATTAAAAATAGTTGCAGATACGTTGACAATTTATTAAAAGTGTACGATTTACAATTCCTTCTCCCATTTTACGGGAAGAATATTTTCCAAACAATATTTCCGAAAGGAATCAAAAAAAATAAATACCGAGTTTGTATTTTCGATGGCAAACGTTGCACTACCAAATGCAACGACTGTAACCTGGACGGACGGACGACTACAACAATGTGGCATAACACACTTTGGATAGATTACTTAACCTACTTACTTAGTAAACTGCTTACAAATTTATTAAAAATTTCTTTTATTTCCGAGCTTTAATCCGTGGACGTAGGCAGGGTTTTTCGACTTTTCCAATTTTGTTTTCTGTGTTTAAAAAGGAATATTTTCAGGAAATCTTTGCTTTTGTCTATGAGTATTGCACAAGTAGAGAGACGTCAACGGAAAGGTGGCTAAATTGATTCTAAATAAAATGATCTCGAACGCATTGACGCATCAAAGGAGTCTTTTACTAAAACTCTGATATGTCAACTCCAATTTGGCATCCACGTTGTCTCATGAAGACGCTCACTCATTTTTCCGCGGTCTGTGATCCACAACAGTGACAACCTGATCTTTACGCAGGATATCTTTTGGTCAATCAAAGCGAATAATCAAGCACTTTGAGGAAACCTCGGATCACTATGAATCACAAATTCTATAAAACACTGCTGCGTTCAAAACATAAGAACAATTTAATTTTACCTTTTTTAAAGTCAATTGTTATTCCAAATCCATTTCGTTGCTTTCAAAGTAAACCCTCTTAGAGACTGTGCACTTATGTCAAGTTTTTTGCTGCGATTCTCAAAATAGTTGTTATAGTCGATTCCCGAAATGGGCTTCAAAGTTTTCTGCGATTCAGCTTGGATCTCTTCAATCGGGTCAAAATTGCAACTTAAATATTGGTCTACTTTTTGGACACAGTATTATATATCCTTGATTAGCACAATCTTGAAAGTTAGTTGCTTTGTAGTAAAGTTGTTTTGCCACCTTTTCAAAAGTCAATCCCTCGTTGTGAAAGACTCATCCCCTGCATAAAAAGATGCTGGGTATTTAACATTCTTCCTCGGACGTATACCTTCTTTTTTATTTCTTTATGTTCATTCAATTTGCACTCAGTTTACTTCGCTCTTCCTAGGATGACTTTGCTACCCAGCCATGTAAACGTGCTTTGTTATTTTTATTAATAACAATTTTATTATTATTATTTTTTTGTTTTTGATATTATTTATATTTAGTTTATTACGTGTACTATTTTTTTTTTTTTTTTGTTTTCATATCTATTTTACCCAATTTAAAAATAAAACAAAAAACGACAACAAAAGCCAGTGCAACATATTTTTTATAATTAATTTTAGGTTACTCGTAACTTTCTTTCTTAAAAATGAATATAATTTTAAATAAAAAAGAGTTTTGTTTATTTAAAAAAAAAAAAAAAACAAAAGAAAAGAAAACTTAAAATATTATTTTATTTGTTGTTTTCTAGACACCAGGTTTGTATTTAATTGCATTTATTTATTTTTTATATTTGGTTTCTCGTTTTTTTACAGTTCGTTAAATATTTAAATATTTATAAAGATGTAATATATATAAATATATATATTTATATATAAAAAAGTATTACACATAAACAAATATTGAAATTTTAAGCAAAAAAATTAACATAAATAATAAAGTCAGTTAATTATAATAATTCCCTCAACTATAATAATAGGGCGTGTGCGTGGACAAAAACAAACGAAAGATGTGTAAATATGAATGTGAGTGTACGTGTTTGTTTAAAATTATTTGTAAATTTAATTATGGTTGTAATTTGTTTTCTATTAAAGTATATTTTATTTTCTTTTATGTAAATGACGTCATAAAATAAAAAAATAAAAAATTGCTAAAGGATTTTATATTAAAAAAAGTTCATTGAAAAAGTATTAAATTTAAAATATATATATACATATATATAAAATAATAAAATTGAAATTGAAACAGAAACAGAAAATATATATTCGAGGGAATTGAAAAGTTTATATGTGTGGGTTACCTTCGAAATCTATTAATGCAATGTAAGAATTAATGTTCGCCGCTAAACATTTGTGACACATGCCAGATCGCGGACAAAGAAGACTTTCTTTATAAGTGTGAAGAGAGTTATCGACTTGATGTCGGTCTATTTGTCTTCGCATTGAAATCGATGTCGTGGGTTTGCAGGTTCACCAATAGCGGGTGCTTCAAGTACGTCTGTGGAAGCCTACAAACAATGTTTACCTAGAGGCTCGTTGTTGTTATACTTTTTAGCTGTTGTCAAATTCGATTTGCGGGAATTAATAAAAGTTTTAAGTGAGAAAACATTAATAGACGATAAAGTCCAATAATTGGTACCACGCTTTACAGTGAAAATACCATAGCTCGGGTAAACTAAACTTCCGTTTTGATTTCAAGAGGCAATTGTTTACGGCTGGCCTTATCCCACACACCATCACATATCATACTTTAGTCGGTTTTGTTTAAAGCGGTGTTCTTAACGCAGTAAGTCGCATCATTAACTGAAATCCTTACGGTTCTTAAGATTAAAGCCACTTTGTCAAGACTTAAACAGCTCTGACAGCTGATCTGAGGAAAAATTGCGTAAAACAACAGATTCCCTGTCGAGTTTAAGAACTTGGATGAATTTATAAGCAAATATTTTAAGAATTGCCGACGATGCCAGAGATTAATGAAGTAAAAGACTGCCCGCTGCAGTAAAGGATTCGTATCACGTCGTGGTCACCGATATACACCAACCGACGCAGGATGAGTAGAAAGATTCATTAATTGAATTAAAAAGAAGAATGCGTCTTGCTCTTAACGGAGTAAAGAAATATTTTGGAGCATCTTTCAGCCCATCCTACATCGATTCCGACAGGTTTATAAATTATCTGAATAGGGAATATTTGAAAAACGAAAGAGTGGCAGGAACATATTTCTTAGCTTTTTTTATTAGCGTAATAATTCCACCGTTATTTTGGTTTTTAAGAGTGCTTCAGATAAATGTCTTAGAATTCGGTTATGTTAATCGAGATGGGCGGGTCTTTGCTAGATTTTAGTTGTGGTATGTTAAAGTCATAGTTTACGTAAGATGACGTACGGCCGTCACAGGCTGAGGAGCCGCATTGGCGCTGGCGTTGCACACAACAATGCAATAATCTTGTAAGGCATCGACATTCACATACCATGTTACGATTGCAAGGTTGTGGGCTTTTGGCAACAAAAAAAAAAGAAAACAAACTTTCCACTGTTTACAACAATAAAGCAATAAAAACAAGGAGTAGGGGCAATTAAAATATGCGTAACACGGTAACGGCCAGAGAAAAGCAAGGAAAGAGAAAGAGACAGGAAGCGGTCGCAGCTTAGTGGGCACAGGTTAAAACAATTATACTTAAACGAATGTCAGGTCACTGTTTTCGTCAGAAACTTCCATTTTACCGAAGCAAGAATTAACGAAAAAAGATGAGAAGAAGATAATTTTATGTTTATTTTTCCAACTAATAAAAAATGCATTTTCTTTGTTTTATATACGTTTGGCTTTTTCAATATATTTTATGATAGGTTTTCGATTTATAAGCTACTCGTTGAATTCCTTCAAAATTATTTCCCCGCAGTATGAATATTCCCACGATATATACAAATGTTAATTTAACACAAGTATATATATAAACGTTCGCACCTATAAGTAACTAAAAATTTTTATCTGAGATATTAAATGTTCCGATAATCTTGTGATCAATTCAGCGATCAACACACATGTGGCCGACAGGAGGTTTTGGAGTCAGAGGTGTGAGGCATAATGGATTGAATTGAGCCACACATCAATAGCCATAAAAGCCATCAATATCATGTTAATGAAACCGCACCAATATATGTAATAATACATCTATATACATGTATATATATATATATATATATATGCATGGTCTATATCTGCGAGTATATGAATGACTGCAAAATTGCCAATAATGAGACATGAAACTTGCGCTTAACTTGCAGTTTAAAGCTTTAACTTTAAGCCGAAACGTACCGCAATAATGGATTGTAGAAGATTGGTATCAATTGTTCGGGTCAATACCTTACTGTGGAAGGCAAAATGCATAAAAAAGCAAAAAATAAATAAATAAAAATAAATAAATCGACACAAGAAGCAAAAACACCTTTCAACGGAACAGCAAACACCAAACACCAAACACCAAGCACCGAACGCCAAGCAAGACAAACCAAACACTACAGTATGGCCAGTTGTGCTTTAATAATAAAAGTGTAAAATTTAACTGTTGCTCTTACTCAATGGCGGTGTTTGTGTTAGTGCTGATATTGCTATTAGTATCAGTGTTGGTGCTAGTGTTAGTGTTGGTGTCGGTGCAAATATTTATGAAGGCGTTATTCCTGTTGTTGTTTTGTGTTCATGCGAGTAATAGGGATTCCCTAGTTTGCTTATGGCTTCGCTGCCTAAAACCGGACTCTATCGTAGAAATAGAAAAATTGCTTTGTTTTTGCTTAAGATGCAATTGCAACAAAGCGAAAAGTGTTGCCATATTTCATCATAGAGAACTGCTGTGGAACATGCAAAGCAACAACAACAACAACAACAGCAACAACTTGGCTGCAAAATTACTATTTTAAAATGACAAATTAGTTTACTAAGCCAGTCTTTGTTGCTACGCTTTAGGGTATTTACTAGTAATGGTGGTGGTGATGTTGTCGGTAATGTCGATATTGATGTTGTTGGGTTTGTTGTTATTGTTATTATTGCTTTTATTCTTCTTCTCGTCGTATCTCTTTGGCTTATAGCGGCTAGCAAGTGTTTATTGAGCGATCACGCGTCGAAACGCAATTTTCTTACTTACCCAGCGTAATGCAAAACATATTCCAAGAGGGAATGTAAGGATATCGTCGAGATAATAATGACGCTAATGTTAAATAAGAATTTGTTTTTGCATCTACGTCATGTAAAAATGAAATTGTTTTTATTTCATTCTTGATTACAGATTACCAAAACAAAACCAAGCAACAACAAAAAAAAAATAAATAACAAATGAATAAAAAAATGTAAATAAATAAACAAAAATTCAAAGAATAATAATAAATTTTTGTGGTTTTTTTTGCAATTGCTTTAGCTAGCTGTGAAAGCGTTGATTTGATTACAAAAAAAAAGAAAAGAAAACAGAAGAGAAATCACCCTCATCGCCGGCTGCTTAACGAATCGTGATTAGTGAACGGCTCTCCACGATATCAAGCTTCAATATATAGACATGGGCTCCCTTTACGCCTAAAACAGCGGCACACATGTAGCAAACAAAAGTGAAGTAAAAATAACCCAAAAATGATTTGACTTCAATAATGGCCACGAACCGTTTGGTTCAAATGTTGCTTCTATTATTGCGCTGCTTTGCTTTCTTTGTACATTGTTTTAGCATTCCGTTTCCCGACATTGCGAGCATCACATCATCATTGTCATCATTACCGTCATTATTATTATGGCCACGTTCAGCTGCGGTTTAACACACACTCAACACTTGTATTATGACATTAAAATGCAACTACTTCCATGAAGGTGTTAAAACTTGTTAACAACAATTTGGCATTTGTGCTAAGCTCATACCCCTCTTACATGCTTTTTCCTTGTCTTGTAAAAAGAAAAAAATTTTTCATCTTTTTTTGGCCTTTATTTAGTATCGCAGATAGCGAATGATAGACAATACGTATGTGCCTGATTTTACACCTCGTTAGATGCTGGTTGTTAAACTATTATAATGATTGATTCTCTCCTTTTGGTTTGCTTTTTACTTCGTCGCAAGTCGCTATACGAGGACGTGGGAAAGAGCGAATGAGCGAACGAGTGAGTATGCGGCATATTCGGCGTATCTGACATAGTAGGTGTGAAGCGCAATCAATATTATTGTAATTTTGCTTTTTTTTTTTTTGTTTCTTTACCATAAGCGATTATCAAATTTTCACGGCGTTTTAGCGTTCGTTACGTGAACGTGTAAATGGCAGAAAATTCATTTTAAAGTGCAACAAAACTATTATGTAAATATTTCTAAGTATTTTTTTTTTTTTGGTTTTTTGCGCTTATAATAAAGCGTTAAGTGACCGTAAATGATTTCATTTCTAATGTTAAATTATTAGGTCTGTAAATAAATTAGGTATGTAAATAAGTAAATTTTTAGTATTCATTCCCTTCTATTGCTTTTTGTCCTAATCTTGATAGCTTTGTTTGGCTTTTGTGATGAAAAATGTTAGTTAAATCTTCATTCCTAATAAGGAAGAAAAATGTATAGAGGACGTAAACGGAAGACGAGGAACGTAATTTGCCATATGTTGAAAATGCCGTCGAGGACCTGTTAGGCTGTGCGTACGGATGGGAGGAATAAAAGCCATATTGGAGGAGCCGCAAAAGTCTTCTCTCCATTACTAAGAATTATTTGAATGCGTTCCCTACTCGGAGGAGATATACTTGTTTTGTGAAAATGTTTGCAAATGTCCAAGAAAGAAGCTTCAAAAACTCTATAAAGTATACGTATATGATCTAGGTATCCTTCTTCCTCTCCATCTCTCCTTCTCTCCCTGGTAAACATGCTTCCCTTCGCAGATAGTAAGAGTTTGGATTCGAATCTTTGGAAAACACAAGAAGTTGCATTCTTCTTGTTATGTATTTTCTTTTCTTTTCCATAATGTGGACCGATCACTCAGATAGTGTCATCTATTCGCGTAACATAGTGACGGTCAGAAAGAAGTGAGGCTAGTGGGGGCCAGCTCAATCGATAAGTGCCGATAAGCCTTTACCGACTGAGCACTCACTATAGCTACAACCAAAGTAAACTCTACTGAACTTGAGATTTCAATTGACGAACACTGACTTGGTATTGGTGGCGATTCTCATCCCATCGGCTACTCATGCGGACATGTTTCCCCACAAAAGCCAGAATTAGACACGATGGGACTATTTTTGAAGCCACTCCCATTTCCAATCTCAATGTTTGACCATAAGCTCAATGATAAGCTATAGGCGCTGTAGCTTATTGATTAAAGTTCATAATTTAGCTAAAATAGCTTAAGAGTCCTAAAGGCGGTAAATATTGGCGGTGTAAAACTGTCCTACGGTGTCCTGTGCTGCTATTCCCGTCATGAAGGGATGAGCTCTAGTTGTTTTAGTTAGACATCCTACCATATTTAAAGTATTGATATTTTGAGTTAGTTTTCAACATTAGGTGAGTTGCAGTTGCCGGCGCCATTAGCTGTAGAAATAACTCTTTAACAATTTTAAGCGTTTGCGGTTTCGCGTCCACTTTTCATCATCCGTCAGGATTCAGGAGGACTTTCTTTAGCATTAAGCGGAAATTGTAAGCGTCTCCCGCGTTAATGTGTTACGACACTTAAGGAAGAAATAAGAGAAACTATTGCCTTTTAAGCCGCATGCTTAGTAAAGGCCTTATGCGCACAATGAAACTACCGACTTCAAGTTTGGCAGAAACGTTGGAAGTTCTTGGACGCAGCTTGGCATTGAAAATGGGCCAACTTCGTCGAGGAACACGGCCAGAGTATCACGTAAACTGAGAGCGTATCTGCTTTTCAAAAAGAATAAAAAATTGGTTGTTTGTTCGTTACTCATAAACTACAGCAGATAAACGTAAAAGCATTTCATTGTATACTCCATGGGCGATGCTATGGTACTTGTACAAAAATGGAAAAAATTGACCTCATCTACCCTATGTTGTAGTATATCATTATTTAATTTTTTTTCTAGTACCTTTACACCTTTATACAAAAGAATATATATTTGTTTGGCATTGTGGATTAAGGGATATGGTCGACTATTAACGTGAATGGAATTGAGTTCATCGTAATGAAAATCAAAGACCAAGTGCTCACCAGTCAAGTGCTTTAAGAAAACTACCTGATTTTCTTAGATTTCCCGGCCACTGTTCTTGGAGTTGCTCGCATACCCCATAACACACTGCCGCGAAATATTATTTGACCCAGCCAACCAAATGCTGTGATCTTTCCCCGTTTCCCGTTGTCTTCACTTCCAAGTCGAGCGTACGTAAAACTAATGCCTTTTTCATCCTCCTTCTAATTACAATCCTTTTCAATAAGAGGCATACCCTGAATGGCTGGCTGGTCATACACATATATATATATTTAGAAAAAAAAAGCCTAATAATATTGAATTTTTTTTTAATTTTGTTTTTTTTTTTGTTTTATTTTTTAAAAGTTTAATAACCAAACATCCAAAAAGTGAAATTCATAAAAATAAAAAAAAAAAAACAATTTTTTTGTTGCAAATCTTTTCTTTTGTTAAGCATTTAACATTTGTTTGTTTACTACATTTTTTACTCTGTCCCGGCTTATATGTAAGTGTGTTTGTGTTTGTATGACTTTAAAAACTTCCACTAAACTCTGAGTAATTTAAGGACATTTTTCAATCTTTTGATGATGTCAAAAAGACAAAAATTATTATCTTACGGCTTTAATGCGACAAAAAATATGTGACTCAATGCAAAAGTATACATGAGTGCGCTGCACCATAAACCCAGCAGCAATGGAAAAGCCAGAAAACGAACAGATAAACAGAAAGACGGACGTATTATAAAAAAACTGTAAGAGAAATATATTTAGCCCGATACATGTATGTGTATATACTATGGCGGGTGTAGTTGTATGCAAACATAAATTTGTGCGCGTGTGTATGTGCGTGTGTGCATGTATGCGTATATGTGTAAGTACATAAATATTGCGATGTGGTACGTTTCGTAGTAGGCCTGTGACTTGCACGCGGCCGTTGCAATTTCTTTCTTTTTTTTTTGCTATTTCTCTTTTTTGAATTTGTTCGGGGAGACCAACTGGTGAGGTGTTGTTTGGTTTGTGTTTGGTGAAAAATTATGATGAGGTATATATTTATATATATATATACGTATATATAATGTATATAAGGTGGACTAAAGTACATATCTACGCTTATGTACATAGAGAAAATTCGCAACTCGTTAATGTCTGATGGCGGTGGTGTGATGTGTTGTGGTGGTCCATGTGTTTTGTTAACTATTTTCCTAAGGTGTCATACTTCATGGGTGGTCTATGGTCTATTGCTGTTTAGTAAGGCTCTTATCCTAGTGTTACTTATTGTTGTTGTTTTCTTTCTATTCAATCTTTTTTTCTTTTCTTGCTGGTGTACATGTGGCTCTTTTGACAATTTGTACTTGTTATTGGTTTTTTGCTGTTATAGGCGTTTAAAGCCACAAAATGTTTTGCGTAATAAATTATTAAACTAGAAAAAGAAAATGAGCATAAAGTTATGACTGTAAACGCGCTCGTGCCTAAGTGTATGTGCTTGTGCGTGTGGCTCTGTGTATGTGCGAGTATGAGTGACTGTATGTAAATCATATGTATTTAAAAGGATTGGACTGACGCCCGGTACTGATAATGAATGGTGCGGCGGTGGTGTTGCGTTGCATTGGCCTCCCTATTGATTCAGTTTGATTGTAATGTAAAATAAAACACAATTTCCATAATTGAAAATCCTGTGAACCCGCGAATATTTTGCTTTAATTTATGTTCCTGTGTAATTGAAAATTTATTAAATGACAATTTATTGGTGTACCATAGATGAGGTCATTTATGCATTCAACCATGAATGCATAATAGTTACACACAGTTAAATAGCTAAACAATTTCCTTAAGAAGAAAATATTTTCCTTATTTTTTATACATTCCCTTGACTTCGTATTGCATTCATCCTTTTTTTTCAAATGTCAAATTTCTTTTTTCCTTCTTCTTGCCAAAAAACTGTTTAAGTTCATTTGCATAGTGTTTCATGCCAATTGAGTTTTTAACTGACTGTCATATGACGGTTTACCACAAGCTTTAAAAGATACATAGACATATAGTCATACGCTGCATGCATTTATCATACGCTACCCATTTAACATCAGGTCAGGCGGCAAGCACTTACTTTCCAAGTTGTTCATTGTCTTTTGTTTGTGACTGTCGTCTTGTTGGTAATTGTCAAATTTTAGTTGGTCACAATGTCTATTTGCTGACATACGCTATGTCGGTTGCTTGCTCCTGTTGATTAACATACGCTAATATTACTGCAATATAATCAACCATACGGAACGTGAAGGAAAAGATATAAGAAATTTCCATATTGAACAGAATGACACAAACAAGCGAATATGTATTGGGCAAATAGAAGGAAAACACTCTGCAGCGTTGTTCCCGATAGATGGCTTTGAAAGTCGCCTATCTTCGATAACATTAACCCTGTTAAGCAAATACTGTGGCGCTTGTGAACGACAACGGTCCATAAACAATTAAAACACATATGGGAACATATGTTAATTCAGTCGAAAACATCGACCGTTTCAGTATTAATTCGACTAAGACGAACACGCTTCGTAGGCTTGTAAGAAAAAGTGTTGTTTTTGTGATTGAGATGTCTCATAATAACCATTGGCAAGCAAATTTGGCTCATTTTATTTTATGACGTCGATGGGGAACTCAACGTTGAGTGAAAAATACATTCCCTTTCAAATATTTGCGTAAGAGTGAATACAAAAACCAATTTAAAAAGGAAAAGTTCAAGTGATCAAAGTTCCACTTACGAATCGCTATATAAATAACGCAAAATTGATCTGCGATTTTGTTGATGTAATAAAATTATTATGCAGTTAAAGACGTACTTCTGAGACTTCTTACCGCAAAACACAAAAATCATAATATTAAGAGAAAGAGAGAGAAGGAATCCATCGCTTGGCTAGTTTGGAGCAGATCGTGATGGACCCACCTAACAAAATGCTTCAACGCGCGTTGAAAATACGCCACGAACTTTTTCCTTGCCTTCTCACAAACAGAAGCATGAAATTGTTGTTGAATCTAAAAACTAAATTATCATAAATAAGAAAATTATATTCGGTCATGACCGAATCTTTTGTGCCCATCAACGTTGTCCTAAAAATAGACAAAATTTGTACATTACGCCAGTGTTTATATCAATTAGAATCCAATTCTGAATCGATGTACCCACTGTTCATTCTGTCCATCTATCCGCCTTGTGTTGTGGGATCGCAATTTTTGAGATATTTGGAGGACTAACGCTGCAGAATATGGTTCGGATCGGACCACTTTTTCAACCACACCATCTACATAACGCCTTATTTTGAAATTTCGTATTATGAATAATCGTGCTATGGAAAGTGGTGTTGGAAGGTATGCCGCGACGCAATATAATATAAGTCATATTTAAATAGATTCGCTTGGTGTTTCCTAAATTGCGCTAAGTTTCCTAATTTAAGTATTATAAGCTTTTAAAACCACTCATAATCTCATAGTTTCATGTATCGAACCCCCCTAAATACTAAATAACGGATCTACACTATGCTCTTAAAAGAACTCTCTTCTTTGCTTTACTTGGTGAGTGTCGCTGCAGGATTTGAATTTATTTTTACATCTTCTTAATGCATTGGCCTACTTTGATATCGACACATAATATTGATATTAATCATACGACCCTTTCCAATGGCTTTTTTATTTCAAAAATACCGCTACGCGACGAAAGCATAAATAACAGTTAAATCTTGTTGTTCTTAACAAAAAAATAAATAAATAAATAAATAGCAAGAAAAATGTACTCTATTAAGTTCTTCCTAAACAGTAAATGACAAAAGCATGTCCAAAAATAGACGTGAACTTTATGACATACACTTCATATATACATATATATATGTAAAAGCGTTATACGTATGTACATATACATATATATACATACACATAAATATATACATATGCATTTATACATTCGTATAGATTTGCATTGAAGCATGCCTCGCATGCATGCTAGCACTTAACTTGCACAAAAGATCACATGCGCATAAGCAAACGTCCGAACCGCTGACCGTTCCTTTGCGCTTACAGCTTAAAGCGTTAATTCGTAATTTATGTGTCACACAAAACGAAATTGAATGCCAAACGAAATTATAGAATATTTATCATTTCACACGAACTGCGCCAAACCGAGCAGACATATATTGCATCAATAACAACAACAACAACAGCATGAGATGTTTCATACAAATGCACTTATAGTTTAGAAGATGGAAACGGAGACGACAGGCTGTATGTTTTTAATACCCTGGCGGGCATTAATGTTTAATTTTACGGATATGCGCTAAGTGTCTCTCTGTTTTTCTCTAGATAGTAGGCAGCAGATAGTAGATTATAAGTATGTTATGATATCGTGTCACACCAGCCAGGCAAAGCTTATGCTTTGACTTTCTGACAAATGCAAGCAAATCGGAAATCGAGGTACTCACTCAACAGTTTGGAATTTTGGGAAAACTTTTGTAAAATGCACGCCATTCAGATGGCCATACAGACATAAAAGTGTTTTAAGCTTCAGATGCAGGGTATTTCGTATTCATTTGCTGCCGCAAACGTTTAATCCATTGCGAAAGTCCGTGAATGGTTTGGTTGTTGTCAATACGCGTGGTTAGTAAAAATGACGACAACTAGCACTAGCAAGTTAGTAAAACGAAAAAAAAAAAAAAAAAACGAAGAATATAACTGCTTTAAGTCTCTTAACCCATTAAATGTTGAAATATGTAATGAAAATGAATTCATTCACTCCAACAGTCAGCCCAACAGTCACTAACCCCGAAGCGTTAATGCATGTCATCTAACTCATCTCATTGTTATTTGTCATAAATATTCAATGGATGTTTGTTATTATTATTATTATTATTATTATTGCTGTTGTTGTTGTTGTTGTTGTTTTCATTGTTGTCATTAATATAATAAAATTGTAAAATATTTATAGCACATTTTTGTTCGCCTCCAATGCTTTTGGTCAGTCAACCAATCGCGTAATCGAAAGCGCAAAAGTAAAAGATGCTCGAAAAACCTTTACGCTTCAATGCATTTTATTGTTGTTGTTGTTGTTTTGGTTGTTTCCTGCGGTGGCAAGTGTTAATTGGAATCAATTTGATAATCTGTATACACATTGTGTTCATCCTGTTCATTTTTTCTTTCCCTGCGTTTGATCTGAGAAAGTCTGCGCTTATATATGTGTACGTGTACGTGAGTGTAAATCTCACTCATTTTATAAATTTTCTTCTTTTGATTTCTGTTATTTGTTATTATCCAGCATCTTTTTAAAAAGCTTTAACATTTTTTTTTTTTTCTTTCTTTTATTATTACATTTTTCTTTTTCTTTTTTTCGGCT
This sequence comes from Glossina morsitans morsitans, assembly GCA_001077435.1. Classification (NCBI taxonomy): domain Eukaryota; kingdom Metazoa; phylum Arthropoda; class Insecta; order Diptera; family Glossinidae; genus Glossina; species Glossina morsitans. Next base: position 24,310 of record CCAG010013855.1, on the reverse strand, counting down.
GTGTATTGTACGTTGGAGGACGCTTCACGACAATGGTGCTGAATTCATAATCATTTCGCGGTTGTGAATACGATTTTGATTGAAATTTTTCGCTGTGGGGGTTCCGCATAAATTCGTAAATCGTAATTCAATTTGTATTAAATTAAATGCCAATTTATTGCCTGATTGCTATTAAACTATATAAAATATGCGTCCATGTGTACAACTATTGTGTACGAGAAGTTAGTACATTCGCCAATATCTTTGGGGCGATCGTTATTAAACGAAAGAAGGAAGGAAGAAGTGAAGTGAACTGAAATCGCAGTAAAACTTGCAAACGAAACGAAGTTTTGTGTTACGAAATTTATTCACGCATCCGAAGACTTACACAAAAGATAAATAATTATCGATCATAAAGTAGAATTTAAATATGTCCGTTGTACGTTGCATGTTAGAGGAGGAGGAAGAGAAAGGGTAAGACAAAAAGATAAAAAGAAAGTCAAGTGAATTATTGCTTTATTATCAATCACTGCAATATATCGGTTACCTTAAAATGCTTACCTCGGTAAAGACAAGAGCATAGCGATGACGATGACTAAGCGCATGAAAAATGTAAAAATTTATTCAAACGTATTCAAAAATAAAAAACCAAGTACGAAAGTTATATTCGAATCTCGCATACCCACCACCACCACAAAAACTTTGGCGCCCCCCGCTTCTGCTTATGGTCATAAAAAAGTGAATGGGATAACATTTATTCTTCCACTACATCGTGCCGCCCATCACAATTAACTTAGAATTAGCATAACTACCTTGTCGCCCTCTACTCTCCAAGTCCTGCTACTTGATACCCATAGCAATGGTATTATTAAGAAATAATTAAACCACCGGGTCGCGATGCTTATCATACCTAGTTTAGGCAGATAATGTATCTTCATTTGGACAATGTACAAATTAATTTCAAACATTCTTCCTTTTTCGCCTTATTACTAAGCATACAATCTCGAAGAAATGAAAACTTTGTGCGGGCAGTAGAGATTTTCGTAAAGTAAAGATGGGAAGTTTCGGACTCTTGTCTTTTACAGTGCATTTACGCTTACACGCAGTCGATGTCTTCAGTTTTGCGACGAAATCTTCAGTTTTGTGACAGGGAGAGTGTCAATAACATACACCACGCAGACACACGGACGGGCAGGTTCAGAATTTCATGCTAATCAACATTGTATATATTTTATTCATCCTCTGAAGCTTGCTTCTTAGTGTTGCAAGCATTGTGACAAAATGAGAATACTCTCCATCCTCCAGTGGTGATGATTGAAACAATTAAAATTGATTGCATCGGTAAAGACCAAAAAAATCGTGGTCCTACGTCATAATAAAATCTTTTGGAAGACCCCTTTTAGTTATATCTGCATTAAATATAATCAAGGACCTCATATGTCATTAGGACACTAACAATAGTGAATCATTAGAATGTAATATATATAGGAAATCATGTTAGATCCCTGCTAGAAACATCTGTTTGTATCTTCTTACAGTAAGTAATTATGCATTTTAAACTAAAGTAATATCCCAAAGACATGTTTTATACCTTTAGGGAGGCCAAGCGTTGCCTTCGTATTGTTAATTTTATGCTTCAGCACGTTCCCTTATACGGCGTACCGTTTCTGGTACACGCTGAAACTAAATAAGCCCTTTGAACTAAGCTATAAGAAACTGGGAACTAATTGTTGTTACAACGATTAAATGTGATGCTTACAACTGTGCTTATGCTGTGCACCGAAACCAGTACACGGTGAAAATATCATTTGTCTCCCTATTCATGACTGCTTGGCAGACAACGTAATAAGTTTCTTCTGGCGCGCTCAGCCAACGTGACCTTCCATTATCCGCTCTAATGTCTACATGGCTTATTCATTTTCTTTATCGACACCCGGAGCTTATCTTATAAAGTAATAAGACTTTCTTCACTGGCCACGATTACATTTTTTTTCATTTATTAATATTCGTCCCGATATAAAGCAGCATTTTATTTTTAGAAGCCTTTAAATCTTCGATAGATTTACGGTACAAATATAAATGCGGAGCGACTACAAAAAAAGAACTAAATTAGCTTATGATACCTCAACGCTTCTCAGCATAGCATATATGCAGTGTCGTTCTCTATCTGCCTTTTTGCTTAAGAGCCGTAAAATATTTTTCGTGAGTAAAAGTATACATCTTTATAAACTCTGTTAGAAGCAGAAACTATTTAACAAATTTCCTTCCCCCTTCCCCTTTAGAATAGGGAACAAAATATTTCACCTAAATATAGGCAAAATGTTCATAAAATTTTGTTTTACACATAGATTTGCAAACATATGTGGACTTTTATTTATATACATATTAATATTTCGAGGAAGAGTTCATCTTACTTGGATCGGACCAGTGGTCAAGCGTAGGCACAAGCGTTTCTTCGGCGGGAAATATATGGGAAGAACTAAAGAACTAAAGAGGATTGAATAGGAGAACGTTATTGATTAAAAAGGAGAACTAAGTTATTTATTACAATAATCGAAGTCTCAAACTAGCCGAAGTCTTTTAAAAATGTATCTCCTCAAAGAGCCGCCAGCGGGCGTAAAAATTTGAAAAAAGGAAAATCTAAAAATGTCATAGTTTTTAAAAAGAGTTCCTGACCACGTGAAAGCTTCTCTTTTTCTCGCTCATTAAAATTTGCAGCTTCAAGTTTAAGTAAAATTACTGAGAAGATAAAAACCTCTTTAAATTGCTTCTTGTTTTCATACGCATTGGAAAGTCCTCCCAAAAAAAAAAAAAAACAGAAAAAGAAAAAGAAAAAGAAAAGAACCTTGAAATTAAAAAGAAATTTGCATATTAATAAGAGAAAAATTAAAAATAATAATAAGATAGCAAAGGCAAGAGCAATAACACGGAAAGCTAATAATTTTATCAAACGCAAGCAAGCAGTTGACAAAATCAGCAAAAAGCGAAGAAAAAAGCAAATTACAAAATTTTTACCCTAACAAAAGCGGAAAGAAAAAAAGTATCTTTAAAACAAAAAAAAAAAATATAAAGCGAAGATTGAAAGTAAAAACTAAGATGATGAAGAGATGGCATGAATGATGATGTTATGTGCGATGGTATGGGTAACGAGTACTGTTGCACTCAGCTTAAATTAAGTGTAAAACAGACCACGCACTAAATTCATTTGTCTTATGTTCTCAAGGAGCACGGGAAGTAGAAAATGCTTAAAAATAAAACAAAACTTCAGGAAGTTTCCTTAAAATAAACAGCAGTTTGTGTTTCTTTTCTTTTTCTTTATTTATTTTTTTAATTTTTTTATTGCTAAGCTTGTCTGCTGCTAGTTGTTAAGTCTATAAATCTGGGTACATTTTGAGTTTATTTTTTATTTATTCTTTTTTTTTTTACTTTTTTGGTTATTAATCATCTTTTCGCAGCTTATTTATGTAAGCACATCTTTTCACTCTCTCTTTTTAGTAATAAAGGCAAAAGACATAAAAAAGAAAAAAAAAAAAAACTAAAAAAGTGAATCCAAGAAAAAAAGTCTTTTTCTATTTAAGACGAATTTGGAACACCTGCCAGCTCAGCTCAAACGTGTACCTAGCACATCAACCGGTTGTCGGAATACTCAACCTGCCCTTTAGTCTGACCGAGAACGTTTTCATACCGAACCTTTAGCAATGAACATTTACTTTATCAAGTTTTTCCAATATTTTCAAAACTGGAAAAATGGTGGTCGTTTCATCAGATGTGTCCTTAAATTCCACTTAAAAAGAGAATGCAAGTTTTAGTTTTCTTATTTCGATGTTGTGATAATGAAAGTTCAACAAGTAGCCAAAGGACGAACAGACAGACACGAATAATTCGTTCGAGAATACATGAACTTATCTCCTTTTTTTTTATAACGCAATGATAAACGTATTCTGCCACCGATTTTCGGTAAGTGATAAATAGAAATATATGGTTATATGTATATATATGTTTATATATTCATATATACATACATATATATGTGTGCACGGAAACCACAAACCAAAAAATTATCAGGATATCCTTAACCATGTTTTCTCCGACACAATGTTGATTATTGCTCTTGTTACTTATTGCTTGTTTCGTTTTAGATTTTGTTTACCTAAATGGGATACATATGTATGTGTGAGCTGGTAAAAGCAAACTTGAAAGTTTTTAATTTAATTGAATTTTCTGTTTATGCATTTCTTCAGTTTGGTAACAATGTTGTTGACCGTAAGTCAAAGCATATTGATTTATTACACTAAGCGTGGTCTGAATGGGGGGGAGAGGGTGACCGAGAGACCAACGGATATCGAAGCTATTTAGTACAAAGTTTAAGAACAAAAACACATCCTTTCCTTATTCATAGCTGCACTTGTGGCATCAAGAAGACCGAACGAAGAATTAAAACCGGCATTCAATATGATATCATAGCCGCAGCCCCGCACGATATAAACATATTTGTATGCAAAAGTCCATCTATCTCTTCACCTCATCTTCTAACACGCTTAGGGTTAAATATCAGGTTTTTTTTTTCATTTTGTTGTTGTAGAGAAATGCTTTTACCCATAGCTCGTATTCAGAAATGCTAGAAAGAAAAAAATTCTTTTTATTTCGTGTATTTTTTTTTTTTTTTTGGTTTTTCGTATGACATGATACGTTTATCATATCTGTTACATAACTAATTTACATATTATTCTGACATGCGTTTCAACAATTGTATGATTGTTTGTTTGTAAACGCATATCATCATATCTCTCTTACGTCTACAGTATATATTCGCATTTATTCATTCATTCATTCATTCATTAATTCATTAAATTTCATTTGACTGGCGCTCGCTCGGGTGTCCAATTTCATTAAGTTCTACTCTAAACAAAAGAGAGAGAAGAACAATGCGTTTAGGTATGTGTGAAGCGAGGTTTCCTGGCATATATCCTTTAGAGTTTTGCCTATATATTTGGGCATCCTCTTATATATATAAATATATATATATGTACGGAATATATATGTGGAAGTAAGTGAATGTGATTGCTAGCGGTGGTCTTTCTCAAGTTTTAATAAATTTGTTTTAGTAATTTTTTGAAACGAGACTTCAACAAATCTGTCATTTAAATGTGTGCTCGTTTATTACGCACACTTGCATAACCACACACTCATCGCGTACTCTCATATATTTACTTCATTTGCATTATAATATTAAGCATATTCGCACACAATCAATTACATATAACTCATGCCTTCATATCGTCTGTAATATGGTACGAGAATATAACACCGAAATTGGATACCTTTACCTCATTTGCTAAAGGTCTCTTTTGTTGTTCGTTTAGTTGGTTCAGCATGTGGCTTTTGTGTTATGATCGCCAGCTTTACCGCCATATCATTTGTTAAGGTTTTGTATTAACGGACACAAAAGGGTTGAAATACTCTCTTATTGTACTTGTACTTGTTGTTGTCGTTGTTGTTGTTGTTGCTGTTTTGGTCTCATATATAAACAGGTAGAATTAATTTAAATCACAGCAAATCATAATCATAATATCAAAAATGTTAAGTTAATTAGTTTAAATGAAGATTAAAGAAAAGAAAAGACAAATGGATCAGAGTCGTTCACATCAAAAAACTAGATGATACACTGGAGGAGAAAATAATTGCAAATTTTCGGTTTGTGAAACTTGTGCTCATTCTTATCGAGTTTGAATTAAGTCGCATTAAGTTTTTGATTGACTTTTTCCGTAATACAAAAATCCGTGTAAAAACATGTTTTATTTGCGTTTTTATTTTACACTAATATTTATATCTCCACGTATATAGACAAATATGTAAAGGATATTATACATGTTTTTTTTTAAACGTCATATTATTCACCTTTTGCTTGTGACTCTGAGAAAAATTTTTATTAAAAGTATAAGGAAATTATTGGAACTTATTGTAAAAACAGATGAAAACGTTATAGTCGGACAAAGTCGATCGTTAAATACCGTACACAATTTCGCCTAATACAGTCACACATTTCTCTTCGTGATAATGCGATCCAAACATGGTAAGATGAATTTCTACGTCCATTTACCATTTTCGAACAGTTCTCATCATGTAGAAGCTTTAGGAGAAACAGTTATATAGTAGAGAGTGTAAAAGCCTGACCCCTGCGATCCAAATTTTACACATACTGTTACTGCTAGTTGTGCACAGTATAAATACATACATGGCTCTTGTTTGATAACCAGCGGCGTATACGACGGAGATTTGTTATTTTACCCATCACCGAAGGATGAAAGATTACCATCTACGCCTATTTTTGGATTCTGCGCTTCCCCGTAAATACGCACATGGAAAATATGCTTTTATATAGAAACAAGATATAATTTTTCGGTTCTATAATAAAAATACGAATTGTGTTAGGCAATGTAGTGTAGGGTATTTGTTTGGCGGCCTTGCCTGAGTATAATGTTCTTGCTTGCTACTTGTTTTAGGTATATGTCTAATGTTTTTCATTAAGTGTGATTCCAATGGAATTTTGTTTTCATTAATGCTAACCTACCATTCCCATCTTCCCGCCTTATCGTGAACACACACCAATACCGACTTCCCCAGTTAACACACAATTAATAGATGCTCACGGTCACGCTCTGCAGAAACCGAAAATATTATTTTACATTTATTCAACCATGTCAAATTTATGCGAACGTGTTAATGGATTTCATTTTTAACTGTAAGTCATCGAAATCCGAATTGGATTAACTTTGCAACCGATCAAATAAATATCTGGATGGAATGGTATAAGTGATTGTTTTAGGTTAATGAGGTCCCGTTATAAGGTTGTAAAGTTGTTGATGCCATCAGCCTCCTCAGAGTTGTCTTAAAAGTCATTAACTAGAAGTTATATTGTCATGCTTCAAATCCAAACAAAGCTTCATATTAAGCGGTCAATGCTACCGTTGATTGGTTAATTGGTTAATTGACCGATTACGTCTTACGCACTGGAATATCAACGAAGGATGCTTAATGCAATTAAATCCTCGCACACAAATATCATCACTTCCAGGCAAATATGCAAGTGTTTTTTTTATATAGGAATTTTGAAAATAAAATTTTTAAATCAACAAAAATTTATTTTAACTAAAATTAAAAATAATATCTTTTTTATTTTTATATACAAAATTTTAACATCACAGCTTTTAAACCAAAAAACCGATTATGTATTGGAATTGATCAAAAAAGGATAAAATTATTGTTAAGTAAAATTAAAAATATTTTTGTTTCATATTTAATGAAGTTTTAAAATTTGTAAAATTTTCTCATTACTTTTTCTAAAAATATTATAAATTCGCAGGCTGTGTACAATTACTAGAGCGTACACTTAATCAAAAAAACTGCTGCTGAACAGCGTTAACAACATGTAGTCCTGTAGTCTGGAAGAAAACGTAAGAGTGAAAAAATATTTTCTTGCCGTGTTAAGCTGTATATTATAGATATGTATGTATATATGTTATGTCGGTATATATGTATGTATGTATGTCTGTATGTACATATTTTGATTTGTAACTTGCCGGATTTCTTTTGATTTGTGAACCCACCAGCACATATGTACATGCGGTTCAGTTTTATTCAGTGGTCACAACAGACACAACAGAGATGAATTTTCACATAATACTTAAACTAAATGGATTTTGAGCAGTTGAGAATCGCACCCAACATTTTATCATACACTCTCCCACTCCACAGTCAACCCAACAAGAGCAGATAAACAGATAGTCTATAGCATTATGGCAATAACTAGAGTTGGCGGTGGTGAAGATGGTGTTGTTATTTTATGTAGTTTAGTATTTGTGTGTATGTGTATATATGTATATATGTGATGTCACAGCATGTAGTCAACATTTTTATGTTTTTCTTATTCTTCTCGTTGCTCTTACTATTTTTGTTATTCTTAATGTTATTGTTGTTGTTGTTGTTGTTGTTGTTACGATTATTGTGATTGTTACTCTTGTTGGTGTGTCTTTCTTCGGTCAGCAAGAGTGTGACACACAATTCGTGTTTTGTTTTACTTTTATATGTTTCTGTTGAAGCACACAGAGGCAATTTTTAGAAAAAGATTTTCAGTTTGATTCAACCATACCCCTTATACGTGTGTATGTGTGTGTACACTAGTGTTTGTTTTTGTTTTTTGTGATAATTTATTACAAACATTGATTAACGCACTTAGCTGCCCGTATGTTTTTAGGTTAAGCCCTCACTGCTGTTATCGTTGTGTTTTGGTGGCTGTTCAGACAACTGGATCTGTAACTGTGTGTTCAATTTTGTTTTTGTTGTGGCATCACAATTCAACTCATTTTAAGGTATGTGTACCTAAACATAAATGTCCGTCCGATCAATGCATATTTGTATACGCATTGACACCTTTTTGTTTTTGTTTATTATTGTTGTTGGTAGTGCTAAAGATTTTGCTTTGACATTACCAAACACAACACACAATGAACGAAGTAGTAATTCAAACATAAACAGACACTTACTCGCACACTCTTCAGTTTAAGTGGCTGGACAATCGTTTCATTTCTACACCTTGTTGTATATGTTGTGTGTTTTCTGTCTTCCGAACACATCATATATATACATACACACACACACACACATATGTATATATACATACCCAGTTGGAGTCCTCTCTTAAAAAAAGAAGCAAAAAAAGAAAAAAATGAAACCACATTAAATAAAGCAGTTGTCGACCGATCGAGCACTTTGTTGTTCACAACAACTACTTTAGTAGCACAGTTGCTGTTGCATGTTGTTAATTTTTTCAAAGAGAGATTTCTGTACCTTATTGTTGTTGTTTTATTTGTCAATTCATTTTATTTTCATTTCTATATATTGTTTTTATTTTTATGTTTTTATGAAACGGACAAAACAGCGACACGGCCAAGAAAGAGCTGTTCAATCGAGCTCTACGAGTATAAGTAAGTGTGTGCTCGCGTATGTTTTCTGTGTTATGTCGTTTTGTTTTATGTGTTTTATGGTTGTCTTATGGTATTTTATACGGTTGTTGTTTCCATCGATGTCATCTCAACTATTTTAAAAGGTTCATTCATGCGATCATGTTAGTAATTTGTATTTGAGCGATGTTTTATTAGTTTGCAGCAGAATTTTGTTTCATTACTCGATCGTTCAATTCATTCGTTTTGTTTCTCCTTTCTTTTTTTTTTTTGTTTTTTTGTTTTGTAGTTTTTTGTACGATATCAATTTTCATTAACAGTTTTATGCTGTTTTGTCTTACAATAGTTTGATCGTGTTATTCTTTTCTGTTTTCCTTTTTTGTTTCTTTTATGACGTTGTTGTTATTTTCTGCTCAATGCTGTCGTCGATTTTAATTTCTTTGCCCTTTATTTGTTCCTAGATGTTGTCGTTTACATTGACTATTCTTTTTTGAAAGCCTGTTATCAGTCAAGTTGATAGCGAAACTGAAAAAAATGCCATTAAGTCTCTAGCTCCCCGCTTACGCTAAGGCAGCCAATCAAACTTAAGGAATCCTTCGAATTTTATAATAAACAAATTATGTCACCTTTCTATCCATAGGCAACTTTTCTTTTACTCGCATATAGGGAACTCCTAAGCGAGATGTCATTGTCCATCGAATTTGAACTGAATTTAAATTGGATTTGAATTGAATTTGTGGCTTGAATTCGTTAAATTCCACAAGTAATTATTTTCCAATTAACATTGTACTTGAAGCCATATGATCACGTCCTGCTTTGTGTAGAATATTCAGACTGACAGACAACTCTAAATAATGGTGTCCTTTTCGATTTTTTAAACGCGACATACGCATGTTCGCTTTGTCCAATCCACATACTTTTTCCAAGTCTTCTCATTCCTCGTTGCACTCTTTTCTTGTTACACTCTCATCTTCATAACAAGTAAAAAATATCGCTACCTCAAGTCGTTAAAACATGAAAATCGACGAAAATGTTGAAAATTTCACGCTAATGTTAACCGTAAATCACCGTAAATTCAATCATCAGTTAAAAACGAGAGCGCAATGAAGAGCTCATAAAAACAAAACAAAAAGAAAAAGAAAAAACCGGCAGCTCTCACCGTGACGATTGAGAATCAGTCAGAAACACAAAATAATAATTTACTGAAGACGAAAATGAAAAACGCAAATGAATCATGCAAGCGACATGAACATCATTACCGCTGTAGGCAAACGGGAGGCTCACAGTCAACAACTAACCAGTAACTAAATTACGATCAGTGAATTTGCATTGCAGCACGTGTAAGCTAAACGAAATTGTAATTTAAAATAACAAAATTTTATTGATTAACAATTCTGAAAAAGAAGAAGAGTTTATTAAACATCAGCACAAAGCCATTCGACGAGATGGGGTCTTACAATTTGTACCTTACACTGCTCGCTCCTTTCTCTATAAACTTACGAAATGAAAGAGTGTCTACTTACTTCCTTGAAGTCGATGGTCAATGAACGCGGAACATGGAATGGATTGCAGTTATAAGATGATTGACTTTTTTTGCTGACAAGGACGAAATATTACATGGTCCGAAAAAGTCTGTTTGATTTGTATACTTTGCAGCTTTAAAGAAGCTAATTCTGTTTTGCTGGGACCATTTTGCTTCGCTTTACCATTTTCTTTGCACTTTTTTTCGCAACAGTTCGCGGTGTTTTTTAGAAGAGACTCGAGATCATTTTTCAAAGCTATTCCCTTACTTTCTCTGTCTATTTTCGTGTACATTTCATAAATATCTCTTAAAACTTCTTATTGATATCGACAATGTTGTAGAGTATCAAACGATAAGGGTTGACTGGTCTTCTTAGGTGCAATTTCGGTAAATGAAAACTACTGGAAAAAGCATACTAAGCAATTGACTGTTGGTTGTTAAGCAGTAAGCAATCTCTTCCTACATATGTGCATGCATCACACATGCGCTGTGTGTGCTGGGTCATCGGGGGTGAGCAACAAATTATAGTAATTTCAATAAATGATTATAATAGAGTTTAATTTTCCGTTATAAATTCTTAAGGTTTAAAATAATTTACTTTTTATATGAGCAAGCGTGCAATATTCTTCCGAACGCTTCGTATATAGTAAGTGGTAATACGGTTTCCATGATCCTGAGAAATTCTTTTTTATTGTTTCTTTTCTCTCCTTTCAAGACAAGGAATGTTTGCAAATTATAATTGCATTGATAAAGAAAAATAAGAAAAATCAAAAGCAAAAAGTAATAAACAACAGCCTAAATAAAAGTATCTATGATCGGCAAGCCCTGGGAATTGAATGAAATGCGTATCTAATAAATGTAATTCTGGTAATACACATACAGATGTTCAAATCGATATTGGATCAGCGGCTATGCTGATGTCGGCCAAGCAATTACAATTTCCACAGCGCGAGAAACGTGTATCAAACGTAAAGAGATCATTATAAATCCATGCTCTTCGCTAGCGTTTTCCTCTCTGCCCCTCTCACTGCAATCATATATGCAGAAAAGTGTTGTTGTTTCTATATCTATTAACGAGAAAGAACGATATAATAATGATGCCAATCCGTTTGTAACTTTTAAGACTCGACGGCACTTTTTGTCACTTGCAGATCATAGATAAATTTCCCTGGATCCCTTGCCTGGTTTTTCTATATCTTGCAGAGGCGTGAAAAGTACGCTCGGCGTTGATTAGCACGGTCTATATTCAAGAATGAACGATGGTCGCAGATCACTCAAAGATATGATATCAACAAGTTCAACAATGACTTCCAGCTTGAAATACTTTCTTGCTTGCATATTTTTCACAGCCTAAATTCTTACATTTCTTTTGCCTAATTTTAGGCGAAAAAATGAGAGGAATATTGCAATCGGGTCGTGTCAATTGGATGATCAAGTTCGTACATTATTATCTATTAAATTCATTCTTGACGAAAAAATTTTCAGTTCGAAAAAATAGTGCCAAGTTTTAGGAGCATAGTAATAAAATATTTTCTTCAGCTCCCTTTTTCCTTCATTTTGGGCGCGTCCAGAAGCCACGCAATGAAGAATGCTCACGTGAATGATTTGCGTCTTCGATTGTTAGTGCGCGTCCGTTTCATGATAAAATGAAAGAATTTTAAATATATATCTGGGACGTTGGGTGCTCAAAAATCGTTTTAATGTGGCGCGCTTTCTTTTCGTTTTTTTTTTTTCGCTCGCACATATGAAAACAATTTTATATCTATCGCGCTTGACCAGCACAGATATTAATTGTATCGATGCATAGTCGTCTGTTATGTTATCTACGATTTGCTATTTGGCATCATTTTTTTGTTTATTGATGCTTGTGGGCATACCCAGCCTTGTATACAATTGTAAACAGAGATCAATATCCGTACATATAAGTATCCTTATGATTTTGCTTATGATCATTTGAGAGTTTTCTTACTTTGTTTTCGTGTTTTTTTTTATTTATTTATTTTTTGTTTTTACTTTTTTGTTGATCTGTAACAATTTGCTGTGTGGCAACTTATAAGAAAGTTTATTACTTTGGTAATCGTTCTACTTATGTTTTGTACGTTTTTATTCTTATTAATGTTTTTGTACAATACTCTCTTGTTGTTGCTATTGTTATTGCCGCGATTGTGTATCTAAATATTCGTTTTGCATTACCAGAGCATATTAAACTCTTTTTCCTTCCTTTTGCAATTCTCTTCCATTACTGAAATCGATCGACAGGTGTTGATTGCCATTATTTCTGTTCATGCCAATCTTTTCGGTATGGATGAGCTGTTTGCTGTTTCTACTGTTGGAGCCGGTTGCTGCTGGTTACCTTAGTCTATCTTATATGTTTGTAGCATGTGCTCCTATGTCTTTGCCTTCGTTCGCAGTGCTCTTAATATGGTTGCATGTTGCATGTTACTGCTGTACTTGCTCTGTTGCTGTTGGTGTCAGATTTTATTTATTACTCTGTTCGGTAATTGTATGCATAAGCGTGAAAACAAATTATTACAATTCGTACGTGATTATAATCAAATCGAAAGAAATATTTGCAGTCACACACACACACACATATATATTTATATATATATATATGTTTAGTTGTGTGCATTCTCTTTTTTTGCGTATCATTATATTTTTTATTTAAATTACCCGTAATTTTGATAGTAGGTGATAATTTCAATAAAATTCTTTTGTATAGAAAAGATTTCTCAAGAAATTTGATTATAAGATCTATATAATTTGTGATCGAGATCATCTGAATGCACGTAAGACGATAAAGTAAGAACTAAGCAATTGTGAAACGATCAATGAACTCTTTAATGTAAGAAGGAGTTCATTGATATTCATAAGGTTAGAAGTAGAATTCCTTCATTTCTAGTGCTTAAGATCAGAATCAATAAAAGCCATAATGTTGCTTGGCCGAACGCCTTCGACTTTAAATCAATCAAGGTCCTCAAAAAGGAAACACTTAGCTTGCAATATTGCTGTAAACCTAGAAAAGCATGCTAGTGTTTACAATTTTGAGCACATAGCTTGTGATAACAATGGCTAACTGTGTCTCAAAGTATCCACATCATAACGTTTCTTTATGAGTGCCCATAAATCTTAATACCCAATATCTTCCTCTAGTGAGGCAAAGAAGACGGTCATCAACTGTCGTTTCTATTTATTTTGCCTTTGCTCGCAAATAAGAATTTTCAGAACTTTTCAGTTAAAAGGTACACAAACTTACTTACTGCTATAAGCATTGTCTATTTTTAAAGTTGAGATAAGAACGTTCTCTTTGTGTACAGTTAGAGGATCGAATTAAATATTTCACCAACTATCATACTCTAGCATGAAATAACAATTCACTTTGCCTACTTCTAGGAACGAAGTCAAAAATTTTGCAAGTAAATATTGCAATGTTTCCACGACAGGGCTTCACAAGGTTATACTTGTGTTGAATCAATAAATCAACAAACGAATACAAAATATATTCTATGGACAATTCTTTTGCATCAAGTGTGCACGTGTCGGTGAATTATTAACTTTTTGAATATTTTTTAAAGTGAACTTTGTAAACTCTCTTACAAAATCTTCTATGGTTTGCTATAGTGAATAAGCTGTTGATTGGATGTCTTGGAGTTTTTGTGCAAATTTCAATTTTTTGCCATAGCCAGATATATATTGAATTAATTCATAATTAAACTTTGCTAGAGAGCTAGATGCAGGACAAGCAGACGTTATGTTGGCAAAACTTCGAACCTACTCTACAGGTTCTTTCATAGTGTCTCCTGCATCTCCCAGGAAAAATTCCTACAGCATTCTTTTCCTCTATTTGTTTGCTTTATCTTCCACTTGCTTTTGGAAAGCTATAAAAAAAATTATCATTTAATTTCTAGTAAGGAAAAGAGTATTTATTAGAGAGAGAATTTATACAACTTCAATAACAATGAATTGACGACTTGGTGTTGTAGTTAGGCTAACCTAGTTTCCTAATCGTTTGAGAAGGCCGCGTAAATTTTACAATGTACACTCATGATACGGTTTGTTTTCAGGACGGGAAAGGACCCATAATGCCCTGGTTATGTATGAAGAAGATGCATGAAGAAGACTTCAAACCAACGTTAATCTGTACGATACAAAAATATAAGGAAATATTTAAAATATTTAGGTTGCTGATGACCTTTCTACTTAAAATCTGTATAATTTGCTACCTACTTTCTATTTACCTGTCTATCTATATGATCTTCTTCTACATTGTAGCATTATCGATCTGTCGCGCTCTATCGTGATTTACAATTTACGCTAAGTTTCAACATAATGTGTCACCTAACCTAGTTAAGATAGCTTATTTAGTTGTAACCCACATAGTCGTAATTCTAGTAATAACCTACTTTAATCGTATTAAATGCTTACGTTATCATACGTTACGTAATAATCTACTTTAATTATATTAATTGCTTAAGTTAGCATATAATAATTTATTACATAAGTTACTGATCACACTTCAGGTGGATCAGAAGTAAAACAAATTTAAAACTAATAAGTATAGTAAAGAGAGTTAAAATAAATAACAATACAAAAGAACCTTTAATTGTGTTTTCACTACAACATATATAGCCAATAATATAAATGTTCAGTTGTGTAAAATTTATAATTTTCGAAAGCATTTCACCGATCACATTAAAATTTTGATAAAACTTTGCGTTTGAATAGAGGCGGGTTTTAACACACAAGCCGGGGGGACTGTATCGAGGTTATATTGAGATTAATATGAGTACATAAGACGATGCGACGCATTGAAAAACATGTTCACTCTACGGAAGTGTCACATGGAAGCCTGACGAAATTATTGTCGAAGCAGATGAAGTGGTTCAGTATCCGAAAGAGCTTTGGAGGCTGAGAGGAATGCCACGCCACGCTTGCTGCAATTGAAGTTCGGCTTGTCAATAATCATGTAGGAATATATCAAGTAGTCAAAGCCTTGCAACGGCAGAACGTGGTAGAAACAACAATCTCGACTCTTCTTTTTCATTTGATCGGACTGAGAAAGAGACCCATGTGGCCGGGTAAAATTCGTATACGTGCAAATAAGAATAAGATATTGTGTCACTGCTTATGTAGCAATTTTTTTATCTCAATGGAAATAGGTATCCTAACCGGGCGACAAGTGTTACATAGTTTGTTAGACTTATATTTCTCGAAAAAATTTTTTATAAAAAGATCGTTTAACGATGACAATAAATTCTACTTAAACCATAAAAGTAAAGATCCACTAATGAAGAAGATTACTGTATATCGTTATGTACTGTTCTTTGTAATAATCGCTTAATATGTATATACATATTTACATATATAAGTATACGACAAAATTTAGAGGTTGAGCTTGTTGCAAAACATATTTTTCGTGTCGATACAATCAATTGCGCGTTATGCTAAATAAATATATGCAAATACCTAGAAGAAGAAGGGGGAAAGAGAAATGAAAAAGACCTTTAAACAAAATGCTTTCTTCTTCACGTCTTCCGTAGAATGGTATCACACGCACACACACACACAAAAAGTGTATGTAGATTTTCAGCACAATTTTATCGCGATTTTAGACAACATGAAATTCGCAAAACATACCTATACACATACGTATATGCAAGCATAATAGCAACAATGGGTTAACAGAGCAATAACTAACGCTGCAAATGTCTTCTTTTGCATTAGAAATTTATTTTTGATCTGCCGATAGGTATAAAAAATGCATCGACAACTAACCGCGGATAAAAAATACTTACGTATCTTGTGATACGTAGTGATGTTAGCTGAATGGCTTAACTTGAATGGGTGGGTGGGAGTTATGCAAAAGCAGCCTAACATTATATTGAGAATTTCTGTTAAAAGCGTGAATACATTTTGTGGTTATGTAGGTAGAGATGGCTAAGATGAATTCTATATATAGGAATTGAATAAAAGTATTGTTTTCTTGAAAAAAAAAAAAAATAAATAAAACAAAAAAAAAAAAAATTAAGAGAAAACAGGCGACCATTGTATTATAAAAATAGCGAGTAATTGTTCAATTGGAATTATCTTTTGTTTACTTGAATTGGATTCGATTTTATTTCATTTTATTATTTCCTTAAAGGTAAGAGCGCAAATGCCTTATAACTTGATGTGAATTTTGGTTAAAGCGTCCAGAATTTGTGATTGGGGTTTTTCTAGGTTATGAACTTGTCTGTGAAGAGGTCTACTCCCAACGGAAATACTTTAAAATTGGTCACAATGATTTCGTTGGTCCACTGAGCCATGAAATCACTTTCATGACCTAGCTATATCCGCGAAGTTACTTGCTTTCCCGGTAGCCATCAATGTGAGTAAACATTTCATTATTATTTAAAAAAAAGTTCGAAATTAACCGGTAGAGACTTTAGTGGCTTCAAAGTATTTTTCTTTTTTTTTTGAAAAATTTATGCAGCCAACCAGCCCAGTGGAGTGGGCTTAATGCTCTTAAAACTTTTTCTACCTGTCTTTTCCTTAGTTAAGAAAGAATCTCTACGTACGGCTATCAATAAGTTAACCAATGCAGTTTTAAGCTTCATTTACCAACTAATGCCCAATACATTACAATCAGGCCCCTCTATCCTCCTCAATAGCTAATAACTAATGCATTATTTATGTTTAAAACATGAAAATGATAATTAAGTCTACTTGTCGCGTATCTAACAAATCATATCTTAACAAGATATTGTTTTAGTTGTTGTCGTTGCGCTGGTTGTTGTTCACATATAAGTAACTAAAGAAACAAAAACAAAAATCGTTTATATAAAATCTCTGCCAAAAAATCAAATAATAATAAAAGTAAAAAACTGAGAAACAGAAAAAAATAAATAAAACAGAAATCTCTCCTTTATTTTAAGGGGTCTTTTTTCGAATACATATAAAACGTGCCATAAAACGATGACGATGACGATGACGATGACGGCAGCAACAAAAATAATAACAGCGATCTTTGGTAACTTGCAAAAAGATTGCATTTTAATGTTGTTGTTATTTTCTTTATGCCTTCAAACTCTAACCGAGCAGATAAACAACAATTGCAGTAGCAAAGTTTTTTGGCACAATGTTGCTTTAAATATCTATTTGTTATTCTTATTGTTGTTTGCTACATTTGAGGTTGTCGATTTTTTATATTTAGATTTCTTTTTCATTTTCATTTTTATTTTCAATTTTTTTTTTTTTTTTTTTATAATTTTTATTTTATTTTTATTTATATATATATATATGTATATATACATATATATATATATATTTTTTTTTATTATTATTGATTACTATCAAAAATTTGTTCAATTTATTGTGTTTACTTATTATTATTATTATTTTTTTTTTTTCATGGCTTTTGGAAAATTTGCAAATACAGTAGCTACAGATTATTTTTTGTGACCTTAAGGGGTCTCGAAAGAAAAATAGAAAAAATAAGAAGAAAAACAGCAGAAAGACTGATAGTTTAGTATTTATTATCTTATGTTTAAGTCAAGAGCAGGTAGAGAGATATTCGCAATATCGTGATATCGTTTTCGGTTAATTAAAATGCAAACATTCGCTTGTTATGCTTTAGAGGAATTTAATTAAATTTATATGCATAAGTATGTATATATATATATATTAATAAAACAAACTAGAAAGCTGCAGAGGAAGTAGGTCATGTATATTATTAGTTATATAAAGAAATAATGTAAATAAATAAAAAAAAAGGTAGGAAGATAAATAACTACTTGTCCGTCCGGCAAAAATACAATACCTTTTATTGCTATCGCGGTTCGATGCAAAAACACTTAAGTATCAACATTTAATAGTGTCCTCCCAAGTTATATGCTGTGTGTGTGTTTCTGTTTTTTCCACATTTTAAAATAAATTCAATGCAAGTTAAGGAAACAATTATAAAATTTTTAGAATTAGTTAAGGCTTGGCTACCTGTCAATATAGATTTTCTAAATAAAAAGCTAACCCTACATACTTGTGTTTTCAATAATTAACAGAATTTCTCTATTAGTCTCGACTTCCCCGAATAGCAGTGTCGCCGGGAAATCATGTTCAAAACTTTGTACTAAGTTAACGATATTGGAATTTTCTGACATTTTTTAGTGTTCTATAATAACTATTTTAGTTTGTTTTTGTTGTTGTACATTGTGTACCCGTCTTGTCACGTCTTGCCAAAAATATTGTAATCGCAGAAGCAATTTTCAGAAGTCTAATAAGGTGTATGTATACTTGACCAGCATCGAATTCTGAATTAATTTAAGCGTCGTCCGTCTGTCTGTCTGCGTAAAATCTGTGGTAAACATTCTCTTGATCACAAAAGTGCATAAATCGGTTTCAAATTTGGCATAAATTTTGGAAGTCCTTGCATCCAGATTGATGTTGAAATGATGGGCCAGATCAGTCAAAGAATTTCACCACAGTATAACATAACCTGAGACCACCTCTATTTCTAAAAGTAGAAAAAACCTTGGTTTCTTTCTCATTACCTAGAAAGCACAGCAAGTATGAAAATTTGCATTCTATGGGTGGTCCACCTGTGCAAAATGGGCAAAGCCTTCTCAACATTTTCGGATATTGAAGTTTCGAACTTTTATGAAAAGCTCCAGAGCTCATCAGAATTAAGCGGTGTCAGGCATAAAAGATACGATCTTACGCGAACCCCTTGAGCTAAAGATTTCTCCAAAAAATGGCTGCATACATTTTTAAAGGTATGTTATTATTCTGTTATCTTTCTTTTTATCCAAGAGATTTTGTCAAAAAAAAAAAACGCATCCTTTAGGCTGGTACAATGGTCTTGCTCCTTAAGAAGCGAACACAATGCCAAATGAACTTAAATAACCTCGAAAAAACTGGCAATTTCTTGAAGCCGTAAAGATATTTCCAAAAACGTATGACGCACATATTATCTGAGACCACCTTCATATTCAGCCCGAAAATGGTTCCACTTAATTTAAATTTTAATTTCAATTTATTTCCAATTTACTTTAGTGCACATTACATAACATGCTCTCCATCCAATTATAAATACATGGACATGCTCATAGCACCACGTAAACTGGAAGCAAATTTCTTTTCAAAAATTGAAAAATTGAATTTTGGTTCATTTCGCATTCATGTACAAAAATGGAAAATATTGACCATGCCTACTCAATATTATAGCGTATCAAAATTTAATTGTTTTTTTTTTAATACCTTTATTAGCCGCAGAAACAAGCCCCATAACGTATGCAAATTCTTAGCCAGTTTCAAATTTGAAATGCACCTAAACATGTCCGCCTGTTCGTTTGTCCATCTGTCTGTTTGCGCAACTATGTAGTGACGTTCTATAAACATTCTCCTGTCAGCGAAAATGAAGATATCGCCTACAAATTTGCAAAAGAATTTGAAATTGACCTAATCTTTTCAAAGCATACACCCACCACGCCCACGCGTACATACTACAAAATCTTTTATTTTGAAAATAGAAAAAGTAAGCTGCGCCCACCCCGCATTATAGAGCATGAGAGTTTCCTTCTTTTACTTCTTTTGTCTTTGCTAGTATAACGGTCGGTCCCGACCGAATTTAATTTTCTTACTTATTACTTTTATACGTTTTTTAGAGCAAAGGGTTACCAAGGTCCCGACCGAATTTAATTTTCTTACTTATTACTTTTATACTGTTTTTAGAGCCATGGAAAAAAATTCTAGAACGAAAAGCAGGATGAGCACTAGCAACTAAGGTAGACTGGATAGTACCACTCTATTTGCTTTAATAAAATTAAATGCTGCAGCGTTATAAAGTTCAGTATACACACTCCATATAGCAATTTTGTCTTTACTAAGATTTCGAATGATATATAAACTCATTCATTTATTGCATGAAAACAGCCGCTCAGAGCAATACGTCAATCGCTAAAAGTCATTATGTAAAGTTGTGATATAAAATATGAAAATTTTAAATAATTTAATTAAAATTTATTTTACGTAAACATCTGCTGCGTTCTATGCCTTAATGTTATTAAGAACAATTAAGTGCACATATTGACCACTTGAAAAATCCGATTACTAAAACGGAACATGAAAAGCCTGGCCTGTGGAGACGATTAGGAAAACCACCCTCATATTAGAGTTAGTGTAGACAATTTAAAGACTTGGAAATGTCTGCTGTCACAGAAATGAAAGAAAAGATTTAAAACAATACGGTTACGAATAGTCGAACGTCACACGCCTCTTCAGTTGCTTGTTTTTCTATTGTTTTCCTTCATTGTTATAAACAAATTGATTTTTATTTACATTTTTTTTTTTTCGTACGCACACAACTGGTCAATATTAGATGCCAGACAATGGTTGCAAGAGATAAACGGGAAGAGCCAAGGTATGGTTAAAAGCAAGAAATGCGATTTTCGGTGGATGATGAAGGCTACAGATTATTAGATAGAAACATTTACGCAGAAGCGGAAAAAGCAAAATTGACCGCATTGTTTGTAAACTGAAAATAAATATATATTTTTTTTTTCCAATCTTCGACAATTGTCATCTTTAAGGTTATGTTTTTTTTGCTTTTTCTCTCATATTTCTAAACAAATTTTTTCTTATGACATAAAGGCCGGGTGCGCATGTGCTCGATGGCTTGAATCTTAACAAGTTTTGCGTGTTTGTTCGATTTCAGTTTGCACAGCATCAGCATGAGTTTGATGTTAACAGTAGCGTTATTGGCAGCAATTTAAGTAGCTGTAAAAACGCAATATTATGCAACAACTGGCTACAGGGACCAACTGTAGGATGCCTGGCATCTTTTAAGGTTTATTTTATTTTATTTATTTATTAGTTTTTGTTTTACCTTATTTTACATTTACTAACATATGTGTGTATACCGATCCTAACGATGATGATGACATTTTCTTGTTTTCCTTTACAAAACAAAACACCGGTTATTTTCTATTTTCAGTTCGTCTGCTTCTGCTGTTGTTGTTGCAGTTGATGTTCTTCATGAGGCCCACTCTCTTTCCACCATGTTGGTCCATTGTTCTTGTGTTGTTTAGAAAAATTTGTATCGCCTTTTAGAAATCTATTTAGCACACAATGGCGCTGAAATAGCATTATTGCTTTTTGAGTGTTACTTATAGAAGATTTATGAGAGTTTTATGAAATTCTTGGCAAAAAACGCGCAAAGTTCTTGCTTTTTGTTCTATGAAGAAATTGTTATTGTTTTAGAACGCGTGAGTCCATTCCAATAAAGGAAGATGATTATGAATATGAATAGTCGCAAATAGTAGCGTTTCACAACATGCGAACATGATGAGCAGGTGCTCTACTTGCTTGCTCATCTTTTCCTTTACATTTTCTAATAGAGAAGGAAACGTTTAGTGTTCAGATTTTACTTTGGTAACTTATTAGGATATATTATGCCTTTACCTTGTCTACCGTAAAACATTCTTTCGTATTCGTATTTATTTCCATCTTTCCTTCAAAAGGATAAATCCAATTGATAAATAGATAGATAATGCTCCTCAGATGATTGCGCTCGGTCACTGAATACATCTACTGATAACCGTTAGGCAAATTACTGCCTTGTTGACTACATTATCTTCCTATTTGATCTGGGATACGATTAGTGTCTACTTTGCAGTCTATTTGGTGATGTAAAGTTAAGACTTATTCTATCTTGTCTTTTGTGTTTTAACTTCAGTGATACTTGTATGTAATCATATACAAAAATTTAGCTAGAGTGACTAAAAGGTACGCTTTGTTCTTCTCCTGTTCTTTGATCGATGCGCTTATGAAGTACCCGGTCAAAATAAAAAAGATTCTTGAAGAGAAAAAGTGAGAAAGGGTCTGGTGACACCATCTCAGACCAACGTGCAATAATACTTTGTCAAGTGGCCACAAGACGACCCAGACGAACGTCCCTTATGAATTGTAAATTAAAGACTATGAAGCCGTAACTTGGGCGTATCATTTTCAAATTTGCAAGCGGCCCTGGTTTCTGGTTTCGAATGTGTATTTTCCATTAATCGTGGGTTTTTTAATAACATAGAACACGCAGACAGATACGTATACAGTTGAAGCGGTTGAAGAACGTTGAACCGTGGTAGTGTGTTGTGCGGCATGTGGGCGTCTACAGGGCGAGTAAGTGAGAACAAATTCCGTTTATTTTTTTGGAAAAGTTGCCATGCATATACTTATGCATGGACGCAATACGGCACATATTAAGTCGATGACCAAGAGTATGAGAAGTTTCGCGCACACTTTCACCGCCCGCGCTGTACGCGGTCGAGGGCCCCCAGGTCCTCCAGACCCCGAGGCTCTCGCCCACACATTCGAATTTGGCTCTAATTCACGGTCTCAATATTACGGTGCGCACCATGAGCAGCTTCTTAATAACTACGCGATTTTGAACGTAGTGGCATACCTCAGTAACTCTATGGAGGAGATTAAAAATTAAAGTTTGATGCCATTAATAAGCTTCTTGGTAATTTTGTATTCCCTAGAAAAGGAAAGGAGCGGCCAATTCCAAATTCAACTAGTTCCTGCTTGTCCATCTGCGAAGTCGTACTCTATGTGACCATTTGGCTATGTTGGATGATTCTTCGATCTGCTCTTAGGTATCGAAGACTATATATGTACTAACATAGCATTACTTGAAGTGATTTTTCTGCTCTTATTCTTCTCTTTACAATTAGAATTCTCTAAACTTCTAAAAGTGAGGTAGATAGTGGAAATTTACTCTTATGCGAAATATATATGAATAGACGAGGTTCCGTTATTTTCATATAAGCAATCAAGTCGAAGAAATGGACGCTTTTTTACTGATATAGCAGATTGGATATGAAATTATTTTTCCGCAACCATTGGCAGCCTTTTTGTAAAGTTACTTTTAATCGAGCTGCTCACTGCTGGTCTTCGTATAAAGGTTTAATCAATTTTTTGTTGTTAATATTAAATGCAATCGAAATATAAGAACTCTATGAGAAGATCAGATGTCTCTGTGTGTTTTACGTCTGCACCTGACATGAGTCTTAATCAGACGGGTTGCCTACAACCATCGGCAATCAAGGTAAGTTGATTGACGACCCCTCAGGGAGAAAGGGGGCCTCTCTACCCTGAAGTACCGCAATAGAAGATGGGTGTGGGCCAAATTCTCGCTTAGTGGTCTACGTGGAGGCCTATCTAAACACCTCTTCAATAGCTCCCCGCGAGAATTTGGGGTAACCACGGCCACCACGAATACTCCCCGAAGGGCCGTACCCAGCTGTCAGGCAAGAAGGCATTCTCCGGCATTCCGATGGGTTGTGTGCATCTTCCTGCCAGAGCAATCCAACTTTGGGCAACCTGACCCCCGTGGACACCCTTTAATTTCTTGGCTTATCGTTCAAACCAGAACTTACACCAAGCTATACAGCTTTGGGTGATCTCATACTGTACGCTTTTCGCTCTTGCCTTTGGACTCTCCACACGTCCCGGGCGGCCAAGTCTGACTATCCTTCGTCGAGGAAAATAATACTTCCAAGGTTGTCGTCGCACAGAACACACCTATCTGTGCCCCAGCCCACTTGGTATCGCTGGCCATCATTAGATGACCTCCACC
This sequence comes from Glossina morsitans morsitans, assembly GCA_001077435.1. Taxonomy (NCBI): domain Eukaryota; kingdom Metazoa; phylum Arthropoda; class Insecta; order Diptera; family Glossinidae; genus Glossina; species Glossina morsitans. The sequence continues at coordinate 243 of CCAG010013855.1, read as the reverse complement.
AAGAGAACCTAATAGGGAAAGAAATGCTTCCTTTTATTAAAAAGAAAAGCCCCTTCCGACTAGACCGCTTCCGCTTTCCAATGAGAAAAACCTATTGCTATGTTATAGATAGAAGCCTTAAACCTTTCTTAGCCATTGACTGTGCGACTCTTAAAACCAAAGGAAACTAAAGAGCCATAATGCAGCAGAAAATGTTTATAGGGAGCACCACGAAAAGGTGAAGGTTTCGGCACATCTATGGGT